>CAXIEJ010000167.1:0-61903 GCA_964023215.1 Eledona agricola
AAAAGAAGGAATTTGCGCCGCCGCCAATTTTCTCTTTGTGAAGTTGAGAGAGAGAGAGAGTAGTACGTAAGATAATGCTTTGACTTCTACACGCACCTCTGTGGACTGAAGTTCCACAGGGAGGGTTCCTTTGGTGCGCCTGTAGTACGTTCGGATGACCATCAGAGAGGGAAGGCACTGACAATAGCGTGCTTGAAAAAGAGAGTATTTCTAAGATTGTCTCGCTTCAGTGTCGCGTGTACGTGAGCGAGGAGATATGCGGTGTGTGAGAGATTGCTACACGGATCGACTTTGGTTTCACAACGCGCCGGCAGAGCCGCCTTGTTATTGTTTTCTAAAAGAGGCGAAATCACTGTCCATGACATATTTGGTCTCCCGTTCGCGAGGCCACGACATGAAGAGAGATGATAGCTTTGCTGACTTTTATCGGCAAAACGAGAACAATGAGGGAATCACACACACACACACACACACACACACACACACATTTATTGATGAGTACAATGGTCAAATCATAATAGTTGTCAATGCACTACTACTAATACTAGGGATCCAAGTTGGCAAGATCATCGGTTCCCGATTCGAGTCGAGAAACTCTCTCAACTTCGTTGCATTTTGAAGGTTGCCCGCTCAAGAGAGGGAAAAGAATTGAATTGGTTGATATATTTTTGTATGCAGCAACTTCCTCCCTGGCCGCTCCCGCCCTCTCATTGGGTAGATGCCAAAGATTTAACGGCACCGCCCGTCCCACCCGATGGTACTGGATTGCCTTTATCTGTCTTTGAGCGGCCGCTGTATCAGGTATGCAATTTACCTATTGTTTTTTATGATGCGTGACTACTACTACAAAAGTGGGAGAGCTGATTTTGCTCATTGCTGGTGCTAGACTTACAAGAGCCAGCTTGAGCTCAATGAGGGTATACTAGCGGAAATGTCTCCGAACCAGACAGCTGTTGCAAGTACGCGCGATGTCCTTTTTGTGTAAAAAAATAACCGTTGTGTGTGTGATTTACTTTTGTGTTGTACCGCCGCCAAATCAGCAAAGTAACGTCTTTTTCACTTGGCGGTCTCTCAGCTGACATAAGGCATTTCAAGCAACTCAATCGGAAGCTTTTGACTGAGTTTCTCAATTTGGTGAGTGTGCTTATCCACAATCCCGCAGAGTGGGAGCAGAAGGTGAATGAAATTAAGTTCATTATGTTTAACCTGCATCACCTGCTTAATGCGTATAGGCCGCACGAAACCAGAGAGATGGTTATTGTCATTCTGGAGAAGCAGATTGAGCGCAGAACGCGGCTTTTGAGTATTCAAAGGGAGCACCTCGACTTGGTTGAGAAAAAGTTCGAACAGACACAAAACATGTTACAATCGAAGCTGCAAAAAATAGAGAACGAAGTTGTGCCTGATTCAAGTGAGTTGCTGGAGCAGACGAATGGGTTGTTGGATGATCGGCCTGTGAGCAGTAGTGGTGAAAAAGATGTTGTCGGGATGGAGAGGATGCAGCCCGGAGCAGATGCGTTAGAAGAGATGGAAATTATCAATTCGTTATTTGAGAGTCTTTAAAAAACAGTGCGCATCGATTTTTCAGACGGCGGTTGGTTTTTTTGTGCTATTTTACGCGTGTGTGTGTGTGCACGCATTTTGTACGCGATTGTAAAAATTATTTTGAAAAAAAGTGATCGCGGATAGGTCGAGTTTTCAGTCCAAAGTTTTGCTATTTATTTTATTTTTTTTGTGCGTATGGGTTGGTAAGAAGAGGGTTAGAGAGAGAGAGAGACGTTGGCGATGGAATTTTGCCGCGCGATTGCCATTTCGAACCGCGTTGAATTTGTGCATAATTCGGTGGATATTTTTTTTTTCCTTCGTTTACAATTTCGAGAGCGTTGACGCGCATCCCACGTATGATATACGCGCGGGGTACGGGAAGAGGAGTAGGAACGCGAGGTGGATTCGAATGTTGTTGGAATGCGTGGCGTGTGAGAAGATTTTGTTCTTCTTGGCCAAGAATTTTGAAGCCATTATTGTACAGTTCTATTCGATGCGTTGCGTCGAGATGTTAGATAAGTGTGTAGAAGAGAGCGAAAAAGAAAAAATCATTTAAAGTTATCATTTTTTATTTCTTTTTTGTATGTGAGATGGAGACGCTGCGATGTGATCTCGTTGATGGCGTGAGGAGAGTGTAGGCACATTGTGCCTATCAAAGTATGGTTAGAGTTAGATAGAGGGCGAGAGCGACGTATCCCAGAAGAAAGTACTTGCTCGCATTTTTTCCCTTTCCCGCGTCGCTGGCGTCGATGGTAAACCAGACCGAGTACAGTACGAATGCTAGGATGTTGACGCGGATGAGCCAGAGGAGTGGCGTGAGAAGGATGTATACGACAATCAGGAATGTGGCGAGGTGAATAGCCCAAAATAGGCGTTCGTTTGCATGCCATTGTGGGTAATGTCGTTTGATGATGAGGTAGTAAGGCAGTAGAGGTGAAAGTTTGCGTGTAAAGATCGCGTCAAGCATTTGAACGACGTGTTCTTGAACGGAAAGGTGAATTGGTACAGAATTTTCTTGCGAGTTTTCAATTGGTTGCGCTTGTGGCATGACCCTTTGCGTGTACCTGGCTACGGCAGATGACAGAGAGGATGTAGCTTGTTGGGACAGAGAGGCAGCTGATGACTGCTGCTGAATGACGGCGGACGCGTCTAGAAATTGAGAGCTGAGCGATGTGACGAGCCAGTCCAATGGGTTGATGTGGTTCCGCTGGGAATCGGTTGCATTCTGTAATGATGTACAGGGTGAGACAGAGGGATCGAGACGTGCGGTTTGGGGCAGGAGATGATCGCGCGTACATAAGATCTTTGTAGTTTTTTGTAGCATACACAGGTAGTTTTGTGTATGGGCAGATGTCTTCGTGATATTGAGTTGTCGCAGCCGTACGGGCAGAGTATTTTGACGCAAGGGCAGTCGACTTCATAGTGTTTCTGTGCAAGGGAGAGAGAGAGTTGCTTATCTGAGTCAGTGTGTGTGCGCTTGGGCTGTTGAGGGGGAAAAAAAAAGATATTTCGTACAAGAATATCAATCGAGTCGATTAATTTACCGCAATCAAGAGGGCAAGGGATGCTCATGATGTGCACAAATGCACGAGATCTGCTACCCGGTGGTGTAGCTATGGTTTATGAAAATCGCACGCAGAAGTTCTCCGACTCTCTCTCTCTCTTTTTATAGATTCGCTGTTCGGATGCGAGAAGAAAGAGTTACGGTTTCTCCTCCCTTCGCTTTCTCGCCCGATAGCAGAGAGAGTGAGCGACTTGAGATGGGCACGAGATGTTCTCTCGAAGAGATCGAGATTCAAAATTTTATTATTTTTGTTGGATTAAAAAACAACAAAAAAGTGACATTTTATTGAGATCTGTCTTCTCAGTTCGAGCGAATTGATGGCGTGCGTCATTGGAAGCAGTCAGGAATGTAGGTGAGGTTTGGGTTGACGTGGTAAATGCCTCGGACTATGAAAGTCTCGTTTCTCCAGACGCGGAGTTTGGCGCACTCGATGCTCCATCGAAGTAGTTTTGGATGTCTCATCCACGGACAATAGAAATTGTGAATGAGTGAAGTGGCTTCGCTCTGTCCGTGAAGCTGCATGTATGCTTTTCTTTCTTGCTCGCAGATATGACACGCGCGTACAAAAAGCAGTTGAAAGTGTTCTTCGCTGAGACAGACTGAGTGCCCAGGACTGGACGCGACGTATCCGAGCAATTCCTGCGTGTTGCGGTCGACCAGGACGAAAGAAGTGCAGACTTTGGCTGTTTTGAGCTCTGTCTGAACGTCGAGTTTCCTGCTGAATCCGGGTTGTGCTTCGCCGTATAGTCGATCGCACGCATCCAAGTCGTCAAGCGTCATTTCCCGGATGAACACCGACGCCTCCAACTCGGCCAGGTGCGCGATCGATTCGACTCTGGGAGTTCCTCGAGGATCGAGATGGACTCTTTGGGCGAGAATTGCGACGAGATGTAGAGAGAGAAGGATGCGGGATTAAAGGAATCTTGCATCAATCGAAAACTGTCCACGTGATTTTGGCTGCTGTTCATCAGTTGGAACAGGGCCTGCATCAGCATACGCGCGACGCCGCGTCCCTGAAACGCCGGATCAACTGAGACGGGTCCGATGCTCGCAGAGACGCGCTGTCCCGGTACACGGGGCGATCCAAACGACGCAGAAATGACGACGATGACGTGTCCTATGAGTTTTCCAGTGGTTGAATCGATAGCCATCAGGCCACAACCGCCAGGATGGTGCTCATTCCAGATGAAGATGGCATCACGCGCGCCATCTCGCGTCTCGAACTCGCATCGAACGCCATGTTTTTTGTAAATTTTGTGAAACGCCTTTGAGAGAGAAAGAGAGTCGTTGGCGATGGGGGGGGGATTGATTACACAGACCAACGGTTAGATTTTTTTTTTTTCTCGAATTGTGTTCGGTCGAAGCGACGCGCGTGCCTCTTACCTCTAGATACAGATCCACGTTTTCCTCTCTGCGTTCCGGGACGTATGGCGTGATTTCGACCATGGTCACTTCGGTTCAACGAGTCGGCGCTGTCCGATTCGGCGGAACGAAGACCGGAGGAAAAATGACGCGGACGAGGCCCGATGCGATTTAAAGATTCGCACAACTCGAAAACGCTAAAAATCGAAGCGGCGCACACACATCTATGACACACACGCTCGGTCGAATTTTTTTTCTTTAAATTCAGAGAGGACTCTCTAATCTCACACGAAACGACGCGCTGCCAATTTTTTTTCTAATTTCTCGTTAATTTAAAAATTGTTGATGAAAGGACGCGACTTCGCCCAATGCGATTCACTGACGCCACTTTTCGCCCTTTTTCGAGGGCGAATGCGTCCGGCCCCACGTCGGGAGACGTATTGCCCTCTTGCGAGACCAGCTGCTTCCACCGGCTCATAATGTACCTCTCTCGATTCCTCATGACCTTATAATCTTGGTCGAGTTCGTGGTCGTAGCCCAGCAAGTGACACATCCCGTGCACGGTCAGCCTCACCAGGTGATCGTGCAAGTCGCATCCAATCTCGTTGCATTGCTCGGCGACGCATCCCATGCCAAACACCAAGTCGCCCAAATGGCGGTTCTCTTCGCACCAGACGGGTCTCTCTTTTGCCTTTAGATTCTTTTTTTTTTTTTTTTTGACAAGGATGAAACGACGCGGTTCAGTCGCACAAACGCCGAAGAGAGATGACGCCAAGTCTGAGAAAGCGCGAACGTACCATCACCGAGTAGGACAAGATGTCGGTGACTTGGTCTTGCTTTCTGTCCCACTTGTTCATCTCGCGGACGACCTGGTCGCTCCTCAACCAGAGATTAACGTCAAACGCGTCGACGCGCATCAGATGCTTGATCTGCCCGACACGCCTCCGGAGCAGAGGCACATTCACCTCAATCGTCTTCTGGAGGTTGACCACGCGCGTGCACATAACCCCGGTTCCAATTGAGTGCGGCGGGCGAGGGGAGAGAGAGAGAGAGAGATAAAACACACAATCTCTCTCTTGGCACGCAATCTCTGTGTGCGTTGTGTTTGTTGCGGCGACTTTAACAAAAAACAGATTCAAAAAGACACGCACAATCAGTTTTTTGCTCTTCGGTGCCCCGAGTCGAGTGGGACGCGACTCGAATCATCTCTTCTCTCAATCATCGTCAACTACACAACTCCCTCTCTCTCTCTATCTCTCGCTGTGAAGTAAACCATGTCGGTCGAACAAAAAATCAAGGACATCGAGGACGAGGTGTGTGTGTGTGTGTGTGCTTTTTTTTCTCCCCGCGCCGCGGTCAACACGTCTCCGATCGACTCGTGCGCATGTATCTTCGTGGCATCCGTCGGGCGCGATGGCATCAAATTCGTGCACTCACATTCTCCTCGCACCTCTTTCAGATGGCTCGGACGCAAAAAAACAAGGCCACCATGTCGCACTTGTGTCTCCTGAAGGTGCGTTTCTAAATATCGCATCGGAAGAATTTCTCTTCGCCCGCGTCGAAAAGCGCCCACACACACGTTAACTCAGCGCGAATTTTTTTCTAGGCACGTCTTGCCAAACTTAAGAGAGAGCTGATAGAAGGCGCCGTCACCTCATCCGGGGGCGGGAGGAAGGAAGGATTCTCGGTTCGAAAGACCGGCAACGCGACCGTCGGGCTGATCGGATTCCCATCTGTGGGCAAATCAACCCTGTTGACCAAACTCACAGGACACTATTCGGAATCGGCGGATTATGAGTTCACAACGCTCACGACCGTTCCTGGAATCTTGCATTACAAAGGCGCGCGTATTCAACTCCTGGATCTTCCAGGTATCATCGAAGGCGCGAGAGATGGAAAGGGCCGCGGTCTTCAAGTTATTTCTGTAGCGAAAAGTACGCTTTTTTTGCTTGTTTGTTGTACACAGAATGCGCGCATTCTTCTTTCAACGGCTCTTTTTGATGGCTCCTTGTACCCAAATGCGCGTTCGTTCTCCCTCCACCCCGGGGTCTCTTCTTTCCATAAATAACAACGAATTACAACGTTCTTGTTTGCCTTGCGTACCAAACGACGAGGCCGATTTGTTCGAAAGGCGTGGACTTGATTTTGATTGTTCTGTCGGTTTTGAAAGAACTTGAGGAAAAGAAAGTGATCGAACGTGAACTCGAGAACTTTGGCATCCGTTTGAACAAGCAAGCACCCAGGATTACAGTTCAACGAAAGGCAAAGGGTGGGGTCACGTTCACGTCGCTCGTACCGCAAAGCACGCTCGATGCCGAACTTGTAAAGCTGACTTTGAACGAGTATCGAATTCACAACGCGGACGTCCGCCTGAACTGCGACGCGACCATCGACGATTTGGTGGATGTGATCGAGGGCAACTGTGCCTACATCCCAGCCATCTACGTACTGAACAAGATTGACCAAATTTCGATCGAAGAACTTGACATTTTGTACCAAATTCCGCGATGTGTACCCATCAGCGCCAGAGACGAGTGGAACCTTGACACGCTGCTGCGAAAGGTTTGGAAGATACTGGGCTTGATTCGCGTGTACACCAAGCCAGGACGAATGATTCCAGACTACAGCGATCCAGTCGTCCTGAAACGCAATCAGGCGACAGTCGAAGCGCTCTGCGTCAAACTTCACAAGGCGATTTTGCAGGACTTCAAGTACGCCCTAGTTTGGGGCTCGTCGGTGAAACACATCGCTCAAAAGGTGGGCAAGGACCACATGTTATTTGACGAAGACATTATTCAGATAGTCAAGAGGTGAGAGAAGCCCTTCGAGATGTACCTTGTAAATAAAAGAGAACGACTTTATCTCAAAAATGACGTTTTTATTTGTGTTACACATTCTTTGATCGAAACCGCTCTTTTCAAAAATGACGTTTTCATCTGTGTTACACATTCTTTGATCGAAACCGCTCTTTTCAACAACCAAAGGCATTTTTTTTTCAATTTGCGTCACACAAGAATGCGCGCACAACGTTTATCTGATTCAGTCGACTTGCATTTTTTGACCGGATTCAGCCGCTTCGTCGGCGGATGCGTTGACAACAGTGAGATTCAGTTTATACTCCTGATCGCATCCTATCCACGAGTCACTGATGAGGTAGAGCGTTAGTTCGTGGTCGCCGATTTCTTCAGGTGCTGTGAATTTCAAGTTAACATGTTGAGCGCTCTGCGACAGAGGTAGGCGCTTGATGGCTGAGAGTGTGTTTCGAGCCACGTCTCCTACAACGAACCACCAATTCTCCATCTTTGTTTTTGGAAAGTAAGGTGCGTGAACTGGTCTGACGGTCGTCTGATCTTCTTCCAGATCTCGTTCGAGAGAGATGGCCAGAGTGACTGTGTCTCCCGGATGGGCGGATTCGACGCTCATTTCGTACTGCATATTGATGTTGGGATACTGGTTGCAGACGATGGCCACGTCGGCCATTTGACGAGGACTGAATTGGAGAATCTCATTTCGACGTTCGTCGCTCAGTTCGACTAAATCGAAGATGGTTTCACACGTCGGTTCCATTTGCTGAACGCGGTCGATCACTTCCTGGGAGAAATGGGGCAGTTGACGGAACAGGTGGTCCGACTCCCACATGGCCTGTAAGACCATCTGAGACAGCTCCATGGCAGCGATCGCCGGGAGGAGCCAGCCGGAGCTGGAAATGGAGTCCACCATGGCCTGAAAGAGTTCTGGTAGTCTGGACAGGATGAGCTTTTGGTCCTGTGCCAGGTCGATGGTCAGTTCGCGCCGAGAGAAGTGGCATTGAAGGAGAATATTGACCTTGGTCGCGGCGGACAAATAGTCTGGTTTTTCAATTTTCATGGGCAAATGATGACTGAGCGAGCGAATGAGTCGGTCTTCTTTATGCCGAAGAGGAATGTCTTCGAACTCGCTGGCGTTGGTGACAATGTCGATCAGTCCGCGCATTTTGGTGCGTTCGCTGAGTGAGGAGTTGAAGAGTTCGATTGTTGTGTAGCGGATGTAGTAAAAGGCCGAAATCATGCCGGCATTCAAGATAGAGACGTCGTTGTCTTCGATGGCGATGCACTTGGCTTCTTCGAGATCGTTCAGCGTTTCCTCGATCAGTTCCGACAAGTGATCTGACAAGTGAGAATGCGTGATTCCCTGCAGTCCGTAGTAGTTGGGATTTTGAACTAAGCGCCGATAGTAGAAGGTCCACGTCAGGTAGTCCATGGCCTCTTGCTTGTTCTCGATGACCTTGTTGTAAATTTCCACGTTCAGGTGGTTGTGGAGGGAGCGGTCCAGCTTCGACTCGACGGGCAGCGGTTCGAAGATAAACTTCTTGTAAAATTCTCGACGAGGCGCATGGCACATGACCAGACAGTATGCGTTCGAGTCGATCCCTTGCCTACCGGCCTGTCCGATCATCTGCAGAATATCAGTGATTCGGTACTCCACATACCGACGCTCCTTTCCCTCGTAATACTGGGTGCCCATGACCGCCACAAACCGAGAACGACTGTTCAGACGCCACGCGACGTTTCGCGTCGCGATCATCACCTGAATTTTTCCGTCATCGAAGCAGCTTTTGACGATTTCCTTGTCTCGTTCGGTCATCGACTCGTTGTAGAGTCCGATACCGAATGACATGGACTGCGCGACGGCCAGCGAGCTCAGTCCTTCTGCCAGCTTTTCCATCTCGAGTGGCGTTGTTTTTTTCAGGAACCGCTCTGGTGTCCCTTCGACCTGGACGAAGGCTTTCAGATCGTGGTTGATCATCTTCGACACCTTTCTGGACGGAACATAGATGAGGATGGGCGCATCGGCCGGCAGCTTCGAAATGGCATATATAAGGGGCTTGCACATGCTCGCCATTCGCGAGGAGTAGTCGTAATTCCCGAATCCCTGAAGCGTCACTTCCAGAGGGATTGGTCTGGCCAGTGGATGAAAGTTGTACATGTTCGAACTTGGTACGCCCAGCCACTCGCAGATGTTACTCGCGTTGGCTATGCACGACGCCAGCCCAATGAAACGAAGTTCGGCGGCTCCGGCGGTCGGCTTGGCCGAGGATTCCGATGACTCGGCGGCCACTTCTTGTTGTTTTTGTTGGAATTTGAGCTGCTTGGACATGTACCTCATTCTGGACACGACGACTTCCAGCGTGGCCCCGATGTCTGAATCGCCCAGCAGATGAAGCTCATCGATGATAAACAGCGTCACGCGCTGAATGGCTGGCCGTTGTTTCCAGCGGCGAGACAAAATGTCCCATGTCTGAACAGAAGAGACGACGACGTCGCTGCGGTCCAACAGCTTCATGTCGACGGCGGCATTGTCCGTCAGTTCGTGGACTTGCTTTCCTGGGAACTTCTCTCTCCAGCTTTCGACGACAAGGTCGACTTGTTCGGCGGGTGTGAGATAGACGATGTTTCCGGACGTCTCCTTGTTCCACTCTCGCATAATCGCCAATTCTGCGCAGACCGTCTTGCCGGAGCCCGTCGAGCAGCACAGCAGCACGTTTCCGTCGGCGTTGTAGAGCGCGTTGAACACCTGCATCTGGATATGGTTGAAAATGTCGAAATAAGACGAGTAGATCGCCTCGTAGACGGGATTCTTCAAAGCGTCGACCGACAGTGGTTGCAAGTCCAGCAGACTGCGCGTTTCCGGAAAGCGATTTGGGAGTATCAAGTGCCGGAAGGAGATGGGCTTGATCGTCTCGCTTCCAATCCAGCGATCAGACAGTACCCGGATGAAGTACTGAGGCGGCGTCGGTTCGTACATTGGCACCGAAAAGGCGACAAAATGCTCTTTGTCGGAGTTGTTCTTTTTCAGCGTAAACGACTCGCAGTGCAAAATCATCTCTCCGTTTACATCTACGACGAATATCCAAAAACACTGCGCCAATCCGTGGTATTTTTCTACAAATTCAAAATCGGGCGTGATCACCAGTTCCACCTGCAACTGCGAACGAGTAATAGGCTGCACAGTCGGTGCGATGTCCAATTTAGGAAGCTGATGCACGTGCTGGTAGACCATCTTTCCCAACACAGGATATCGAAGCAACTCTCCAATTTCCTGGGCGCTCAAGCTGACCAGTCGGTCCAGTCCGAAGTCCTTCTTCTCCAGTTTCCGGATGACTTCCGGTGCCGTCTTGAACTGTCTCAGAAAGCTCTGCGTGACCCACATTCGCCTGTCGATCATCTTGCAGTAGGAAAGGCACTTTTCGGCGACCTGAGCCCAACCTCGCTTCAGTGCAATTTCAAACAGGGCGCGCATAATTCGAGAGGCAGACTGGGTGATATAGACCATATCGCTCATCATCAAATATCCATCCAGTTTCAACCTGGAAATATGAGTTTGCAGCAGGACATTGATTTTGGCCGCTGGCTCGTCCACGCTTTCCTTGACTGGAATTGGCACGCGTTCGACGAGTTTTTCCAGTTCCATGCGTTCTCCAGCTCGAACCATGATTCGCGAAAATTCATGAGACAAAGAGAATATTCTCAACAATTCAATGTCGCCCGTCGTTATCTTCATATGCTCGCCATAGGCGGCGATGCTTTGATACGGGATGTAGTAGTAAGAGGCGATTCTCCCCAATTCAGTCTCCTGGAGTCGTCCGGACTTTCGGTCATACTTGATCAAGTTGTTCTTTTTCAAAATTGAGGCGGCCGAATGGATTAAATCGTACCGCCGCTGCTCCAAATACTTGTCTCTTTCAGCCTCCTCCGCAGAGACACCATACAGCGTTGGATTCCGAAGCATGCAGATGTAGAAATAAGTGTATGCCAGCCACTCGACGGCATGCTTCACCGTCTGAATCGTGCCCAATACGATTTCCGCATTCAGATTGTCGGCCAATCGCTTCATGAACTGAGATTCGATCGGCAGTTGCTGATTCAGCAGCGAGAGATAAAACTGGAGTTCGTGGTGAAGCGTCAAAACGATCCCAACGCCTCTTGTATCGTACTGCGGTCTTCCGGCTCTCCCGAGCATCTGCATCACGTCCAGTTGCGACAGTTCCGTCCAGTCACCCAACTCCGAGCTGTACACCTGCGTCCCCTTGATGATCACGGCGTGCGCTGGCAAGTTCACGCCCCACGCCAACGTGGCCGTCGACACCAACACTTGAATCCTCCGGTCCGAAAACAAGTCTTCCACCAGTATGCGATCCGCTTTGAGCATGCCCGCATGATGTATGGCGAACCCGTACAAAAGAAGTTCTTTCAAGTCGGCGTTTTTTGTCTGATCGGCTGACTCTTTCAGAATCTCTTTGGTCGATCCGTCAAAACTTCGAACAATGTGCATCAGCGTTCCTTTTTCGATCAGCATGTCTCGCAGCGCCTTCGCCGTCTTCGCCGTTTCCTTCCTCGAATGGACAAATATCAAAATCTGCTCGCCAGCGAAGCCCAACATCTTCTCGTAGCACAGCTCGTTCATGAGCTGAAAGCGACGAAACGGTTTTTTGACCGTGATGCCCACAAAATGCTGCTCCAGTGGGATTGGTCGGTGTTGGTTTTTGAACGCGAACAGACCTTCTTTGACGCGCAGAAAGGTGGCGACGTCCTGGTAGTTGGGCAAGGTTGCTGACAGACCCACCAGGCGAATCATCTCCTGTGACGATTCAATCTGTCTAATCGTTCTGGCCACGATCGATTCCAGCACCGGACCGCGGTCGTCGTGCAACAGATGAATTTCATCAATAATGATCAACTTGACAAACTGAGTAAACGTCCTGTCGCCAGCCTTGCGCGTCACAATGTCCCACTTTTCCGGTGTCGTCACGATCACCTGCGTGGCGCTGATTTGGGCCTTCGTCAAGGTCGAGTCCCCGGACAGCTCCCGAACGACAATCTTATAAGGCGCCAAGCGGTTCGTGAAGCTGTAGACCATCTCTTGAACCAAAGACTTCATAGGTGCGATATACAAAATTTTGAATGCGTCCAAATCGACCTCTCCTGTGTTAAAGTCCATGTGGCGCCCAATGAGGTGCAGCATCGACATCAGAGCCACGTTGGTCTTTCCCGCTCCCGTCGGAGCGCACAGCAGAATGTTTTCGCTCGTCTCAAACGCAATTCGTTTCAACCTGCTCTGAATGAGATTCAAGCATCGAATGCCTTCAAACGCCTTCTGAGCCCATGCTGGAAACTCGCTGATCTGGACCTCCACGTCACCCGGTTCTGGCACAGCTTTAATGCCCGGCACAATCACCTCCTCGTATTCCTTCGAAGACATCCTACGCGTCCCCTGCGGCAAGACGCACTTTCGGTTCGTCATAAGGTGTCCACCTTGCTGAAATGCCAATGCGTCCAAATCCAGCTGGCTACTTACTCGATTCTCGAACGCGTAGATTCCGCTTCCGAAAGCCGACTCGTCGTTCACGTTCTGTCTGTCCTTGAGGATATTCTGTGATTGCAATTTGTTACGGAAATCGGCACTCTGCGTTGTACCCTCGGCATGCAGTGCCTTGAACACTTGATAACTGATTGGATTTTGCTTCATTTCCTGCTCGATACGTTCGCGCTCCTCATCTGTTTGCGCTTGTCTCAGTCTGGTTGCATAGTAGATGCTCGCGCGATTATTCAGAATCATCTTGATAAAGTCAAATCGATCGTAATCCAGCAACTCCAGTAGTTCATTTTCCACTTCGCGGTCATCTGCTTTACCAAGCGACGCCAGAATTTGAATGCTCAACTTCGCAGATTGTTCCGCGTCTTTGACGAATTCATTTACCAATCTCTGCAACCAATAGGCATCGATGTTTCGAGGGTCTACTAAAAGACCGCCAGAAACCTTCATGTCAGATTCTTCCTTCATCTCCATCACCTCCTCCTTCTGCTGATCACCCGTCGATGTCAGCATGGACTGATCTTCCTCCACCTCCGCCTCTTCGCTTTCTTCGTCCTCCTCCTCGTCCAGCTCCTCGTCTTCCTCGTTCGAGATCAACACGGCCACCCCTGCGTCGTCTTCGGCTTGCGGACGCACGCTCATGGCATCCACGTAGTCCGTGATCTGCCCGCACACTTGATTCAGCTCCGTGTAAAGCTCGGTCGACAGTGGGCCCAAAAAAAATTCAACTTCGCCTTGTCGCTGAGAGGGTTGAATATTTTGGTCCCTTAGCAATGCGAGGACTTCGTCGGCCACGTTCATCACAACATCCGACTGCTGATCTCCCAATTGCTTCTCTACGAAATGCAGCAGCTGCTCGTACGCCAGACGGGTCTCTCGAAGACGAGGCTGGTACTTGACGCTCTCTAAAATGTCGTTTTCCAACACCGATGCCACGGTCGACTTCGATAGTTTGGCGCCACGTTTATGATGAGCCAGCGAAATCTCGTTCGCTGCCAGCCTCTTTTTTTTGGCATCTGCTTTTTCCAGTGCTTTCTGGTCAAACCTCGTGGGTGGTTTGTACAGATCGCCCATTGGGTGACTGATGCGACCGACCAGAGATTCGGGCTCGCCAGTCGCCTCCGACGAGGATTTGTGACGTCGGGCGGACTGAAGCACCACCGAGGAATTTGTTCGGTATTCGTATGCCTTCCATTGCGGACCCTCGGTCATGCTTTATCGTCGGTACAAAAAAAAATACAACAAGCAGCGTGAAAAAGAGGCGCGCCTTGAGTTAGGTCTGATTAAAATGAAAAGGCCGTACATTTTTCTTTTTAAGAGATGGTATGTATGTATACACAAAATATGTAAACCGAATTTAACGCCTCTGTGCGCGAACAAAGCAGACGTGCGTCATTGTCCAAGCTCTGGCATCGTCCTCGAACACACTATCTTCGGCTTCTTCTAAAGTTGACCCAGATTGTTGGCGCAGCCGTGCAAAACCGCATTGGTTGTTTTACACGCGTATCGTTCACACTCATCATACTTTCCCATCTCCTCCTCTTCGCGTACCGGCGTGTTTTTTTACTGTCTCTACGCACGCTCTCTCTTCATCTGGGGCTTTTCTGCGCGCGTACATATCCCAAAATCTCACCCTCCTCTACACCGACTGTGAAACCCCCTTTGAGCATCCACCTCACCATCACCTTGCGCACGCTGCCAACTAGCTTGAACTCGCCCTTTTTTCTCCCTCATTCCGAACTAAAAGAGTTGAGCCTATTTATTCAACGCGCCGAACTTAAATTTCGAACGTTGATTTTTTTTCTCAAATTCATCCCAGTAACTGCTTAGGCCTGTTTTGAATTAGTCAGTCCCTGCGTCTAAAACTGAACTATGTGTGGTATTCTTTGCGCGCTCGGTGTGTCGGATGCTACCGTTACGAGAGAGAAGGTGGTTCGGCTTTCTAAATGGTACAAAATACAACCAAATATAGATATATATATATATATGGCAGTTTAAATTTAGATGATGCTTCCTCCCCGCATTTGCAGCTCTCTACTGTTGCTTCCAAGCACCATACTGTCAACTCTTTTATTGTCGCACCGTTGCAATAACCGAATATTTCTGTATGAATTAGCCTCCGGCACCGCGGTCCAGACTTTTCTGGCTACTGGGTTCGAGGCCACGATGTACTGGGTCACGAAAGACTGGCACTTGTAGGCCCGGAGAATGGTGCTCAACCACTGGTTTCTGCCGATGAAACGGGTTCGTGTCTGCTGTCAACATCGTAAATAACAACTCTCTGCGTGTTTCTGATTTTTTTTTTGTACCACTTCTTTAGTGGCCGTTACAGCAAATGGCGAAATATACAACCACGTCGAACTACAGGAGAGGTTTGGCGTTCGTCCTAGGTCTGAATCTGACTGCGAAGTTTTACTGTGTATTTGGCAGCATGAGCGACCGGAACAATTCCTCAATGACATTCGAGGTGTTTTCGCCTTCGTGGTTGCGAACGGAGAAGACCACTTTGTTGCGAGAGACCCTATCGGCGTCTGTCCGCTCTACTGGGGACAAGATGCAAACGGCGCTACGTGGGTTGCTTCTGAAATGAAAGCTCTTTTAAGCGAATGCGTCTTCGTTGAAGTCTTTCCTCCAGGTCACTTTTACTCTTCTCGCACCAAGGAGCTACGGCGCTACTACGATCCCGTTTGGACCAGAGAGATCCCGACGGGCAAGCTGGAATTGTCCAAACTTCGAGAAGCGTTTGAAATTGCCGTTGTTCGTCGTATCAACCATAATGCCCCACATGGTGCCTTTCTATCGGGCGGGCTCGATTCTTCTCTCGTAGTGGCTGTTTTGAATGCGCACATCAAGAAGATGGCTGCTTCCAGCAGAGGCGGAGACTTTTTCGACGAGCCGAAATTGCACACTTTTTGTGTAGGATTTGAGCCAAATTCGCCCGATTTGCAAAATGCTCGTCAGTTGGCCAAATTTTTGGGCAGCATTCACCACGAGAATGTGTTTACCATTCAGAATGGCATCGATGCCATTGAGGATGTGATTTGGTATACGGAGACGTACGACATCACAACGATTAGGGCCTCGGTTCCCATGTACTTGCTGTCAAGACAAATCAAAGCCCTCGGCATTAAAGCGGTTATGTCTGGAGAGGGCAGCGATGAGATTTTTGGCGGATATCTCTACTTCCACGGCGCTACTAATCCCAAGGAATTTCATGAGGAAAATGTGCGACTTTTGGAAAATTTGCACCTTTTCGACTGTTTGCGAGCAAACAAATCTGCGGCCGCCTTCGGTCTCGAAGTGAGAGTTCCTTTCCTCGACCGCGACTTCATCGACGCTGCCTTTTCTTGCGACCCTAAGTTCAAGCATAACGCCAACGGTCGCATCGAAAAATGGATGTTGAGAAAGGCGTTCGATGATGATCCAATCATTCCATCGAGTTTGCTGTGGAGGCAAAAAGAGCAACTCAGCGATGGCGTTGGATACAAATGGATTGACAACCTCATTCGGTACACGAGTAGCAAGGTCAGCGACCATATGTTTTCTTGTCGGGAAAAGTTGTACCCCTACAACACGCCCACTACCAAAGAGGCCTTCTACTACCGAGAAGTCTTCGAACGACTTTTCCCTCATCGCTCGGCTATCCGCACTGTAAAGCAATGGGTACCCAAGTGGAGCAACAGTTCAGATCCGTCTGGCAGGAGGCAATCTGCGCACCGAGAGAACGTCTATATGTGCACCAATAGCTCCAACTAGAGCCACTTCATCTGTCCTCTCTTCTCTATGACACTCTAATGAAAAACTCTGGTGAATGCAGAATTCAACCTTTCTCTCTCTCAACCATCTCGGTAAACATGGCGGGTGATTTAGTTAACTTCCCGGTATAAATATGCGCGACTTTCATGAATTTTTTTTTTTTTTTTGTCATCCCAAACTGTGCACGTGCGGTCTCTATGAAATTCTGCGGATACCTCGACGTCCCCGACTGGGTGCTGAAAGAAATCATGGGCCTTTCGAAAATGGTTTGCTGCTTTTCCAACTTTCCTCTCCTCCTATATTATCTTTTGCCATGTTTGTGTTTTGTGCATGTTGTTTTTCTCTCTCTCACGACGACTCAGTCCAACCCATCATCTGTTGCACCGCATTGATTGCGAAATCCTTTTTAGTCTCCTGGCGACGTCAGAATGCTCAGCGAGGAAATTTCAAGTTACATGCTCGACACTGAGCAGACTGTACGCTCAAATTTTGATTAATTTTGAATGTCGCTGAGCACGAACAACGGATATCTTTTAACACACAAAACGTGCAGAACCAAAGAAAGCCGTTGGTCATGGTCAAACGCGGTATGCCTTATTCTCTCTCTTATGCCCTACTTGCCCATGTAGCAAGATTGCTTACCATTCACTTCTCCATCAGATGTGGGCGATGTTAAACCCGCACTCACGTGTCTACATTTCATCTTAAGAAATGCCGTCAAATATGCTGTTTTAAAGAAGGATTTGGAAATAGAATTAACCTTGCTTGGCCTCCCAAAGGGTTCGCGCGCGCGCATCAGCTTCTCGTGCATTCGGCACAGGCTTCCCCAGCTCTGAGCGGCTTCCCTTACTTTTTTCATCCTACACACTTTTTGTAACACCACGCACACACATACACACACACACAGAACATGCTGAAGAATTGGGTGACGTTTATGCGACAAACAAAGCCAAGCTCCACGCCAAGCTGAGCCAAAAGAGCCTACGATGTACGCGACGAATGTGTTGTGTGGAGAGAACACACACTGTCGTGACGCGCGCGTTTCTGACACTTCGTAAATTACCAACTCTCTTTTATAGTAAACACGCTTAAAGCCGTTGATTGGCGAGTTGACTACATTCTGAGTTCTTCCACCCTGCAAGACCTTCACGTGCCATCGGTGCAACTCCATTGCACATCAATAGAAGTACAGGCAGTTCCAATGAAGCACTAGACCTTCACGCTTTTGAGGTTGGTGCGGATAAATTTCGAGTACTGTTGGATGAGCTCAAGGTGGCCCGCACTCTCATGAAAGACACATGAAAAGCGTTCCGGTTTCTAACCGGATATAAACGTGGTGATGTATACCGAGTCGATCATGTGTTACTTCGAATTGGTACAAAAAATGTTTTGTGCGTTTGAGAACACAACTGTAAAGATTGTATTATCTCAGTCTCTTGAATACCAAATGGCGGCGTTAGGGCCTCCTTCATTTAACTCTTCTAAAGTGAATGTAAAATTGAAAGGAACATCTCACGTTTCTGATGATTCAACAAACTATGGGCTAATAGAAGCATCTGTCGTCGATCGTTCGCCATCTTCTACCGAAACGCGTTCACTTTTTAAATATTCGAACTCAGTTGACATTAACTTATTGAAGAACGCTCTCGACGCCAACCAATCGCCGAACTTGTTACAGGTGTCTCTCGACGATTTAGCACCTCTGGATAACGATGATGATGATGATTTACAGTTCCGTTAGATTCGAAAAAAAACGGTGAAAAAAGCGGCGAAAAAACAACCAAGAAAGGCAGTTGCTCTCGGCGGAATGCGCCACCCACCAAGCCCGACGATTCAAAAATTACAACTTTGGCACCTGACATCAATGGCATCGAGGTGTCCTTGGATAGTAAGATCGAAAATGAGATACTAAATATGATGCCTCAGATTGATGAGACATGCCCGAAAAACGTCCGTAGACGAAGACATCATGCTAGAAAGTGTAAGAAACAAGGTGTTCGAGTGGCGGATGATGATTCTGACTGTCAGGTGGTATCAGATGACGATGTGCGCGAAAAAGTGACACCCAAAATCAAATGTTCAACGTAAAATCACTTCGTTGGTAAGAAAGCACGCCGCTGACAAACGCACATTCTCCGCGAAGTCATATCTAAGGTACCGTTTTTTTTTTGAAAGGGGGAAGTGTGTGTGTGTGCGTGTGTGCGATAGATGTCCGCGCCGATTCTTATGTCCTCTACTTTTTTCTGTTTTGTACCGCACAGAAATGCACAGCAATTAGTAAAAAAAGAGCAGCAACTGGATGCCAAGCTGCACCAGGGAGCAGATGCTGCAAAAGCGTCTCGATGCCCCCGGTGATAACTATGTCAATTTGGATGTACTGGTTGATTCCAAGAAGGTTTCGGTCCACATCCTCCGCACGGCGACCATCGCTGATTTACTGTGGAAGTCGGTAAATATTTACCAGATTTGGAGTCGGACGAGAAGGCTGCCGTGACTTTCGATGGCAAGATCCAATGGCAGGACACAACCTTGGATGAGCTGTGTGTAACAGACGGTGACACGTTCAATGGATCTCAGAGAAAAATTTTTTAGACGATGATGAAAAAGTTGTCATTCAATTGAAAATATCGGACAAGTCGACCTGAATCTTATCGTCTTGACAAAAATGCGCCCTTACAAAAACTAGCTAGTGCCATAGCTTCTCAGCTTGGTGTTCCTGAACCAAGCATCTCTCTCAAATTCGACGGGGACAACCTCGACTTGAAGACCTCTCCCGCGGAGAATGACATAGAGGATCAGGATATGATAGATGTTCATGTCGATTATTCACATTAATTCCATGCTCTATCATCTTGTTTTACCGTCTATGTGCTTGCCCTCCTCTCTGCAGAAGAAGGGAAGATGTACACACACATACAACTAACACAAAAATAAAAACTGTTTTTTTAACGTTCAACTCTATTTTAACGAATTCTGTTGTTTTTTAATCTACAGAACTCGATGACGAATCGCGCGCGCGTCTCGATTGCAATGGCTCGATTCGCACGTATAGAGTGTGTACTTCGCGGTGGTGCTTTTATCGATGTCTGTCATCAACTATAGAAACGTCTAGAATATAGAGATCGCGCACAATGTCAAAAACTAACACGTCGTTGACAGTATTTATGTATCGCATTTTGATTCGCCAGAACCTGTGAAATCTATAGAGGCATGTCACGAGAACCGTGACGTTTTTCGGACGCCGTGACGAGCTTTTAGATATGCACAGGCGTCAAGAAAGAGAAATTTTTACACATATACATATCCTGTCACGAGTGATTCCAGTTTTTTTAGAAGATTCTGTGCTACTTTTGCTACGAGATGCCAACGAACCCTCATGATGCGCTTGTGAGGAAACCGTGCCATCGGCGATTGTGCTTTCTTGATTATCCATGCAGATAGGCACATCTCTGCCGTAGTTGTCTTCTGAATTCAGGTCGTCGCAACTGTGTGAATTGAGCACCAACTCGGGTGGTTCGGCGCGTCATCTTCTATTCGTGCTAGAGCCCCTATGGTTTCCAGCTGACATTTTTTCGTGTACCAAAACCGAACTCTTCTTACGCTAATCCAAACAATAAAAGCAATTAGTGATACTACGAGGATGGCTTCTGGTACGATGAGACAGATTAAAAAGAGATTCGTGTTTCTGGAGTTCGAATAATCCATAGACAGCTGATCATATCGAAAGGGATGTCTCTAAGCTATATCACAGTACGACTATCAATGCTCGAATTAAATTGAAATTTAATGTTTTTGCAAAATTGGAACGTTTATTATTCTCGACATATTGGCAGATCTAACAAAATAGAGAGCTATCTTGAATTGTTGTTATTGCTTCTTTTTTTTTTTTTTTTTTAAACTACCAGAAATCTAAGCAAAATTTCGTTAACATATTTTAGGCGGACTTTTTTTTTACAATAGAGAAAATCGTCTAATTGCTTAAAACCATTTTTCCGTCACTTTTTTAGAACAAAGCCATGTTGCATACATTACGTAAATTTTCGAACGTCTCTCTACGCTCTACAAAGGTTCGTTCGTCCGCCTTTATTTTTTTACCCCGTCGGCAAATTTGGTTCCGTTTGTGATCGCGTAGGGTCGACAATTGGCTACGGCTCTTTGTTGACCGGGCGTGTTTCAATATATATATCAACCGGAACAGAATCATTCAATTTCCGGGATACGATCAAACGCTCACCGTTTCACATTTGGTCTTTCTCCACGTAGACGAAGGCGCCCCTGAGTAGGAGAAACTATTCGTAAGTACCTATGTCGATCCGCGATTGATAAAATCTATAAGACTTTCGCGTCTGAATCCTCTGTGTTGTTTGATCTTAATCGGGAAATTTTTTTGGAAGCAGTACACATAGTGACCCCATCATTGGCATCGATCTTGGCACTACCTATTCATGTGTTGCCGTTATGGAGGGGTCATCGGCACGTGTTATTGAGAATTTGGAGGGTGATCGTACGACTCCGTCCGTAGTTGCCATTCTTGAAGATAACACTCGCATGTGCGGGATGCCCGCCAAGCGTCAGGTATGTGATGAATCCGTGTTCGCGAGTGTTTTCTTTTTTTTAGCTGCTCACGCGTGTGGTTACTACACATCACCATCATACTGACGTTGTTTTTTTTTTGTCTGATCTTCTGAGTGTAGGGCGGTGACCAATCCTTTGAACACATTTTTTGCCACAAAACGTCTTATCGGAAGAAGATACGATGAGCCGACTACCAGCAAGTACATGAAGATGGTGCCATACAAGATAGTTCGTGGTCCCAATGGAGATGCGTGGGTTCAGGACTCAAGAGCAAGAATTATTCCCCGTCTGAAATAGCGGCCTTTGTTTTGACTAAGATGAAGGAAACGGCTGAAAGTCATCTGAACAAGAAGGTGCAGAAGGCGGTCGTGACCGTGCCGGCTTATTTCAACGACGCACAGCGTCAAGCGACGAAGGACGCGGGCAAGATTTCTGGTCTTAATGTGCTCCGAATTATCAATGAGCCCACAGCGGCCGCTTTGGCCTACGGTATGGACAAGGAAGGAAGCGATCGTGTCATCGCGGTTTACGACTTGGGAGGTGGAACGTTTGATATTTCCATCTTGGAAATTTCGGCTGGTGTGTTTGAAGTGAAGGCAACCAATGGAGATACATTTTTGGGAGGTGAGGATTTCGACACTCATCTTTTAGAACACATCGTTGACGAATTCAAAAAAACCACTGGTTTGGATTTGTCTAAGGATCGTCTTGCTCTGCAGCGTTTGAAAGAGGCATCCGAGAAGGCCAAATGTGAACTTTCGTCTTCATTGGTTGCGGAGATCAATTTGCCTTACATTACCGCCAACGCCTCTGGTCCAAAGCACTTGAATATCAAGATTACGCGCGCCAAGTTTGAGTCTTTGGTGAATGATTTGATTATTCGATCGATCGAACCGTGCAAGCGATGCCTGCATGACGCCAAGAAGGTGCCTGCTGATATTGATGAGGTTGTTTTGGTGGGCGGAATGACGCGCGTGCCCAAAGTGCGTGATGAAGTCAAGGCCTTCTTCGGAAAGGAACCGTTCAAGGGTGTGAACCCAGATGAAGCCGTCGCCATTGGTGCCGCCATCCAGGCTGGTGTGCTTGGTGGTGAAGTGAAGGATCTTTTGTTGCTCGACGTTACGCCTCTTTCTCTTGGTATTGAAACACTCGGTGGCGTCATGACCAAGTTGATTGAATCCAACGTTACCATTCCCACGAAGAAATCCTCTGTCTTTTCGACAGCGGCCGACAATCAAACTGAAGTCGAAATTAAGGTTTTGCAAGGTGAACGTCCCATGGCTGCCGACAACAAGCTCCTTGGTCGCTTCAACTTGGTTGGTATTCCTCCTGCCCCCAAGGGTGTACCTCAAATTGAAGTCACGTTCGACATTGACGCCAATGGTATGGTGAGCGTCTCCGCGAAGGACAAATCAACTGGCAAGGAACAGCAAATTCGCATTCAAACTTCTGGCGGTTTGACACCCGAGGAGATTGAAAAGATGCGTCGTGATGCTGAAACTTACAAGTCGGTTGACGAAGCCAAGCGTACTTCCATCGAAGCTCGCAATCGTGCGGAAATGTCGTTGTACGATGTCGAAAAAGGACTTACTGACTACAAGGAAGTTTTGACCGAACAAGAACGCCAGCAAGTCACAGAAGCCTTGGACAAGGCGCGCGGCACTATTTCCGATCAGTCTTCGACCGCTGAACAGATCAACGAGGCAATTTCTACGCTTCAGTCGACATCCAATGGCATTTACACGTCATGCTACAATCGCCGCAACGGATCTTCCGGGTCTCAAAGCAGCAGCAACACGAACAGCGAGACCGTCGATGGTCAAAACTAATCGTTCCGTCTGCTGCAGCTGGTCTGACGGGAATACACTCTGTTGCACATTGAAGAGGGGAGGTATGAGTAAGAGAGAGAAGAAATCGTAAAATTATTTTTTTGTCAAGTAATTTTATGCGCAGCCTCGCGAATGACCGTACCCCTGTAAGCAGCTTAATTCGTATTATTTTTCGGCTGGCTGTCTCTCTCTTACCACGTCTTATTGAAACCATCACCGCTGTGTAGGAGAGAAGATGCACTTATTAAAAGAATTTTTGGCCAGTTCATAATTTATGTATTTTTTTTTTTTTCAAATTTTTCCATGCACACTCTGAATTTTAAAACACACATACACACACAATACCATAGCATCCTAGTGCACGTGCTCAACAGACGATCATTTCCCGCTCAAGTTTCATCTGTTTTATTGGCACCACGCTCGTTCTTTTTAGAAGTGTTGCTGGTTTCTCATGCAGATCTCTCACCGATGTGCTTGTTTCTCCGTTCTTCTTCAGTGCTTCTTCTGTCGGTGAGAGAGAGGCAAAATGAAGCTGACCTTGAAGCTGCGGCCTTTTACTCACAGCTTCGTCAACCTGCCGGCAACATTCTCCAATCGTATACTGAGCCAATTTGAGGTACATTTTTTTTTGAATGTTGTTCTCTCGTCGCACACATGATGGTATGCTTGCCAACTTTTCTATTTAACGGTCTTTACGTTTGTGTATTCGAACACAAATTTTTAGGCGGGGGAGAATCAACGTATTTTTATCCGGATTGAGCACGACGCACAAGAGTTTATTTTGGCATGGTCTGGAGATGGTTCCCGGTCAAGTAAGAACATTGAGATTTCCAGTGAGCTCGCCCGCTGCTTGAACTTGGAGGAAGACGCGGAAGTTGATGTTTCCTGCATACCTTCCCAATCTATTCAAAAAGCCGTTCGGGTTTGTGTAGAGCCGGTCAGTTCTGATGATTGGGAAATCATCGTATTAAACACAACTTTTTTCGAAGCACAACTGGTCAATCAAGTAGCCATCCTTTCTCTCGACTACACAGTCCCAGTGTGGATCAACCCGTCTGTTTATGTTCGTATTATGGTCACTAGCACAATCCCGTCACACGCCGTTCAGCTGGTCGAGGGTTCTGAAATTGTCGTTGTACCCAAAAAACACCAAAATGACGCATCTGTGTGTGTCAACCCACAATCCGAGCGGTACAACGGTCAAACCGCTAGATGTTCGGCAGTTCAGAAACCTCGTTCTGAAATCCTTCGAATTCAGCAATATTTCGACAGTCCTGCCACGACACATCTGCTTTGTCATGCGAGCGATATTAGAAGGCTTAATTGGCACGAGGGATTACTGGTGACGGTTTCGTCAATTGGGCCGTCGACGAATAACAACGGCTCTATTGTAAACAACAAGCCCATGCATTTGCGAGTTGTGAGTCATTGGGAAGTTGGAGTTGGGCATGCGTTTGTGCACGTGCACGTGATGATGGCGTTGGATGTGCACTGTTTTTCGAGACTGCGCGTTAAACCAGAGAACGAAAATCGGTATCATCAATTGGTCAAAGTACCTCGATTTTTGTACTTCCAGCCGGTCTCTTTTGAGGAAGAGGAGGATCACCCTTCATCGTCGGATGATGATGTGTCGACGCTCTGGACATGCTTCGCTGATTGGATGGAGGCCAATACGATAGAGAAGGAAGAAGTTACAGAAAATGCTACAAACAATCGTTCAAAGGATGAGAATTCCTTGGTTGTTCCGATAGCCAATGGCATGATTCTTTATATTCGTCATCGCTACTATCGTCTCTATTTGGACGTGACAGATGCCCAGCCGGAGTCCGAGACGCGTCGGCTGGAGTTGGAATCGAATACTGGTTTTTTTGCACCGGGTTTAGTAGGGTTGCTCGAGGCTGCTCAAAGTCCGTTCCGAGCTCTGGTTGATCTGTTCGGTGGTTCGCTAAAGTCCCCGTTATTGTTGAATTCGAGCGAGAGTCGAAGCGGCCGTCGGCAACAAGGATCAAGTTCGTCGCCGCCGACAACCGAGCGAATAAGCCAGGAGCAGTTGGATCGAATGGCGTCGTCGTCATCTGTATATGCTCTCCCGAGGGATGCGTCATTGGATGAAGATGCGATTGTCATTGTCAAGAAAGTCGTCAGGTGTGAGAAGAAAAAATTTTTCCCCTATGACGCCGAATGCTCTTCGAATCACGTTTTGCTCCCGATTTCGCCGCACGCGTCGTCATCGCTGACAACGACGCTCGAAAATATAGGAGGGATGGATGAGGAGATTGACCAATGCAAGTCTCACATATCCAGTGTTTTCTCTTACCGCTTGTTGAAGAAGCAGCTTGGAGGTGGTCTGCCGAACGTCATTCATATATACGGGCAGCGTGGATCGGGAAAGACGGTCTTGTCCACAGCGCTCGCATATCACTTTGCGTTCTGCGCGCCATCATCATCATCTCATGCGTATCCGGCCATTTTTTCTTCGTTGCTCTACTCTGAAGCGTCGCTTGATGAATTTTGCCACGGAATCGCGTCTTTCTTCGAAAAGGCCATTTCCTGCCAACCGTCGGTGGTCGTTCTCGACGACCTCGACTTGTCCGTTTCGGCCGATCAAGAGCATGGTGATGTGGCAACAACCAATCGGATGCATGTGATACTGAACGAACTTACGAGATGGCTGCACTTGATCGTCGACGCGCAGCACGCCATATCGGTCATCATCACGTCCTCGACGGCACCTCGTTACCTTGGGAGCTCTGCGATCCCGGGCTGGTCTCCTTGAAGGTCGAGTGCGGTGTGCCTTTGCATGCGTCGCGCGTACAAATCTTCGAGCGCCTTTTGGCGCGCAGACATCTCTCTCTGTCCCCGGAAGTTGACGTTTCGCGACTCATGTCCGAATGTGAAGGGCACCTCGGTGCCGACCTCGAGCAGTATCTGGACCGAGCGCTTCACTCGGCGTCGGTTCGTCTGATAGATACGTCCTCTCCTCATCTGACCTTGGCGCACCAGGCTGTTGCTGAATCGGCGGAGGAGGAGACGTCTGGCACTCATTTTTCTGCGCTCAGACGTCCGCAGCAGACGTCAAAATTATTGAGTGAAGATCGGTTGAATTTGTTGTCCTCTTCGTCTCATTTGACGATTGGTCGATTGAATTATTGTCGATTGACGAGTCAAGATTTCGTGACAGCACGGTCCGGCTTTGTGCCTGCAAGTTTGAAGGGGTTGAAGCTTCAGAAACCAGATGTCACGTGGGCGGACATTGGCGGATTAGACGACATTTGTGAAGAATTGCGTCAAATTCTCGAATGGCCCGCTAAATATCGCTTTTTGTATCGTTGCGTGCCCACGTCTCGTCGCACGAACGTATTGCTTTACGGTCCGAGTGGGTGCGGGAAGACGTTGCTCGCGTGCGCCATCGCCCGAGAGTGCGGCTTGAACTTTCTGAGTGTGAAGGGACCAGAATTGTTGGACAAGTACATTGGTCAATCTGAAGCAAGTGTGCGCGAGTTGTTTTCTCGTGCTCGCAGTGCCAATCCCTGCGTGCTCTTCTTCGACGAATTTGACTCCCTAGCGCCTCGCCGTGGTCACGACAGCACGGGCGTCACCGACCGAGTTGTCAATCAATTTTTTGACCGAGTTGGACGGCGTCGAGAGCTTAGATGGTGTCCACGTGTTCGCGGCGACGAGTCATCCGGATTTGATCGATCCTGCCCTGCTTCGTCCCGGACGTCTCGACAAGGCCTACTACATTGGTCCCCCGACTCAGGCGAGTCGACTGTCGATTTTGAAGGCGATTGGCCGCAAGTTGAACTTTGCTGACGACGTGGATCTTCCGGCGATCACTTCCTGGACCAACGGCTACACCGGTGCGGATTTGTACGCTTTGCTGTACAACGCGCAACTATCGGCCATTCACTCGAGACTTGAGTCCCTCGGCCATGCATCGGATGCCGGTTCGGACTCCTTTCAAACCATCTCTGACCTTGCTGCACGCGGGCGATCCGTCTGCATCGCGCTCTCCTCTGGGTGATGCGTCCATGAATTTGGCGCATCTGCTGAAGCGTCTGGCGTTTCATCCCGATGGCGTCGCTTCAGATTTGGGCGGCGAAGCATCGCATTCAGCGATCGATCCCGTGAAAATTGCGCAGCGCGACATCGAGAGCGCCTTTTCGACCTTGGTGCCCAGCACCACTCCTCAGCAGCAGCAGAAGAATGACTCGCTCTACGCCCGCTTTTTGGCATCTCGGGTGGTGGCGTTGCCGACTCGTCACTCTTGCTACAACAAAGAACAACACTGGCTTGAGGGGCGTTCGAAAACGTGTGTAGCCCCTTTGTGTGTGACTTTTTATTGGGGGAGGAATTTTTTTTGCTGTCCTCTGTTGATCGAGCAGAGATTGGATGAGAACATGTGTGCTTGGCGACTACGACGGTTTGGCAGCTTTGCGTGGTGCTTCCGACGTTTTGGCCGACTGAGCACGTTGGCCTTCGAAAAGCTTGCCCAATGTACGCATATCTGCGCCCCAGTACTTTTTTGCTCTTGCGCCTGGTACTTGGAGGACAGCACGGGGATGCCCTCTTGTGCTTCCTCCATGTGCATTGTCTTCACGTACTTCGGCAGCGAGGCGCTGTCGAGTGGGTACTGCGCCGCGTGCGTTGAGGTGCCGAGATTGACGGGCACGTCGTTTCGCGCGCGTTAGTATATGGATGAATGCGTCGGTTGGTGCGTTGTTTCGCGTCTCGTACCGCTCGCGCATGGACGTTGTTGATGAGTCGTCGGAGTGCTTTCAACTCCGAGACGCCGCGTTCTCCGAGTTGTTTGACTTCAACGTCGAGGGCGTCTTTGTGCTTCGAGAAGAGCGTTTTCGTCTGTGAGCAGATAGCGGAGAGCAGAGAGCGGTCGGCACGATCCCGAGGTGTTGGCAGTGCCGCCCGAGTCGAAGGAGTGTTCGGTAGAGGCGTAGCACGGCCACGTGGTTGCACCGATTCATCTCTCTCTCTCTCTCTTTGAGCGAACAATAAAAACCAGCACGTATTTAAATACGCGTACACACAATTTGTGTGTGTGTGTGTGTGTTCTCTGAGGGCCAAGATGGCCTGTTTTTTTCCGAGCGTGTGTCTCATCATCCCTCGACTCGTCGTGCCAGCACGTCGGATACCATTTTTTGAGACAGATAGATGGGTCGGCGGTCCGTCTGGCCTGACACAAGCAGCTGGATGGCCTCTTGGACTTCTGCGAACTGGTGAACGTTCGAGGAGTCGTCAGAACTGTTTTCGCCCGCGAACAGACGCGAATTGGCCGCCCAGAACTCGAGAAGGATCTTCAGGTCGAATGCTAGTTGAGCGGCGAGGGATGGCGTGAACATTTTGCGAAGAACGATTGTTTCCAACAGCCAGTCGTTTGTCGCCTTGGCCAACTTCTTGTGGTACTTTTTCAGCCCGGCGACACAGAGAAAATCAAAAATCCAGTTGAACCACTCTCGAAAAGTGACGATCGCTTCGATCATTTGAAACGATGCGTCGGTTCGACCCGATTCGATCGCGCTCCTTTCTTCGTACAAAGATATTGCCGAGAGAGAGTTGCAGGGTTGTCTTCCAGTGTTCTGAGAGCACGCTGTTCTTCGTCGAGTTGCCGTGGTGTCCCATATAATTGTTGTCACTGAGGGTTGTGCTGACGCGGTCGAGCACGACTCCGACCACATCTATTAGTATGGATTTGGCCAACGATTCGCACTCATTGATCGATTCGTCCCAGACGGTGCCGATCGCTTGGTCGGCACTTACCGCACCCTGAAACCACATCTGCAGACGCGCGTAAAATGGCTGTTCGCCCCACGCACGAAGGGTTTTCGAACAGTAGATCAGGGCGTTGTAGCGTTTGCAAAGATCGACCGCCATCGCCACGTCCGACTTTCCAGTGGGCGCCTCGTCGCGTAGTTCGGCAAAGTAGTCGCTCAGAAGTGCCGCCTCGGTCCGGATGAATGCGTAGAGCATGTCGTCATATCCCGCGGTGCTCAGCAGGCGGAACCGACGCTGACTCAGCGATAAAAGGCCAAAAAACGCATACGTGTGACGAGGAACACAATCGACGTCGGCCGACTTGTCCACGCTCGCAAATTGTCTTTCCCATGCATCTGGCTCATCCAGTGCCTCTCGAAGACCTTCACGCAGATGCCTCGCCTCGATCTGCGGCCACGTGGATGGATGCCGGATCGATACGAGAACACGAATTGGATGTAAATAAGCCAAACTGTGAATCGACGGATAATTCCACTGATCTATCAGCAGCGCTTCGAAGTCAAGCGTCTCATTGATATAGTGGAAGACGAGTGCTTCGTGTGCGCGTTCATTCGGTTCTGCTTCATTTTTGAGATCAAACCAGGCGACTGTTGAGGCAGATATCGTCGACCGTCGTCCGGAAATTCCGGTTGAATTATTCTTTCTTTGTCTTGACCGTTCTGAATCGCATTCATGTCGTTGATAAGTTGCGTTGATCGCGCCGATGTCTGCTTCGATTTTTCGATTGATGTGTGTCATCATGCCGCGTAAAAACTCGACTCTGGCATCGTAGGCACCCAGTCTCAACGAATTCAAAATCGACGTCACAAAAGCGAAAAATCTTTCGTGACTTTCAATTTGCGAACGAACGTAAGCGAAATGCCATTCTGGTCGGTCGAAACGATTCGTCTTCTGATTCGGTGTGCAAAAGTTGTATCGGTAACGTAAATAAAGCGGCTCAAATAGCGCATCCAAGCACCAGAGACGCGCTGGCGCTCCTTCGTCTGTTCCTGCATCTGTCGTCTCTTTCTCTTTTGCATGTCGCGGCAACGACACACCGACCGCAAGCGATGTCTCCAGACCCCTCTGGAATCTCGCCAGCAGGGAAAACGATGACTTGAAGCAATTCAATGTAGCCCGATTGGCCGAACGACTGTCTGCCAACGGTGTCGGCCAATTGATTACTTCCAGTGCCGCTCGATAGACTGCTCTGATTCGCGCCTCCAGTTTCTTCGCCAACTGTCCAATTTGCATGCTGAGCATCCTTTTGAGGTTTGGGCAACTTATCGGACGTAAAAAAACGTGATATTCCAACAACTCGAAAAACGGATCGACAAGTGATGTCGCACACAAATCAATCAAACGATCCCACTCGTTCAACTCTCCTTCTTCTGTATATCCCTGTCCGAACTCACCATTTTCCTCACCACTCTGCAACCTCTCGATGATCACCGCGTAATCACTCGACTCTTCTGATCTTTCTAAATTTTGCTCGATCAAATTGACCATCTCTGCGCATCTCGTCAACAAGCGTAAATAATTGCTCGCATTCTGAATGAACGTCGCTCTGGATGACAACTGAGATAACCGAACCGCTGTCTCACTCACCTTCGCCTGTCTGGCTTCAATTCTCTCCACAATTCGAGTCACCTCTTCCAATAAGGTGTCAATAGAGGCTCTAGGCAGAAAAAAAAGTTTGTTACACAAAAAAAACATAGTAAAAACAGACACTTCACGCTTTAAAAAACGGCTTTTTTTTCGTTGCTCGGAATTTGCCAGCGCAATGACTTCCCCCTCCCCACCTACATCACGGTCTTGGCCATCTCGGCGCCCTCATCGAGATTCGATGTCACCCTCCGCTCTATCTCAGTCCTCTTCCACAACGGCGCACGTCAGTGTGTACAGATAACTTTTTTTTAATGCGCACAAATGTCTTCTCTGCTTTTATCACCCGAACTGCAAAGGCAGAGCAAGGCTGCTTGCCTCCCAGACCCAATTCTCGCCCGCTCGTATCGCACCCGCGTACTTTTACTGTCGCTTTCTCGCGCTGTGTGTCGAACTGCTGCAATAGCGGTCTCGCCTTCTCTCGCAGCGCCGTCAGCGACGTAACATGGCAGTCTAGGTACGCCTTGACCTGCGCTCGGATCACTTCCGGTGAGTCCGAGGAACCGACTCGACCCAGCTCCAACGCGTCACCCAACATCAGAAGGAACGAAAAAAAAAATGCGGTACAAATCGAACGAATTAAAACGATTTTCTGTAAAAAAAAAAAAGAAGCATAATCGACTGAATTAACAACTCTCGATAGAAAAAAACGTTCAAAACTAAAAAAATCAGAGCTGAATTCCGAACATTTTTATCGGTGCCTTCGCAGAGAGAGATACGAACTCCAAGCTGCCCTATCCATTCAAGTAGAGTAGCACAGAAAAAAAAAGTGTGACAAAAAACGTATAATTTTTTTTATTGTTCACGGAGATGAGTGTAAGAAGAAGAACTGTCCTCTCTCTCTTCCCCCTTGGAATCCTACCATTTGTTTTCGCTGTATAGAGTTGAACCTTCCAGGATGCGCGGGGTGTAACAAGGCCCCTCATTCGTTTGCTTGTATAGGACACAACTTCAGTTTTTACCCTTCATCCAGGAGTATTATCTGACTGCTTGTAACTGCCATGGCAGCGCCCTCTGAACATTTCGACAGAAATGCTCATGCTTGCATTTTGGGTACAAGATGCGTTCTGACAAGGAAAAAAAGTTCGTTATTTTCTCGCTCTGCAATAATATCTGTGTGGTATTCTTCTTCAGTCTTAATTTTTCAAAAATGTGTTTTCTTTTTATGTAAATTCCACGATGAGTTGGATGACTAGTCTGCCGGCCAAGTTGGGGTCAGTAATTTGAATGGTCTGACCACTCTGAATCAAATCCTGAAGTTGCTTGCTCAGATTGGGGGCAGTTTTCTCTTCCAAAGCACCTCTTATGTACAAATTTTTTCTTGGTTGGTTTCCTCCCGTAGACAGACTCGGAGAGGATAAATGAAGTGACGAGTCCCGAATGAGGTCTTCGATGAATTCCCCCAGCGTTTTCGAAGGGCTTACCTTCATCTTGATGGACTCTGAACCACAAACCGGACATGTCGGTTTTTTTTTGTACTCAAAAACGTTTGTATAAACACCGTCTAAACCGTTGTACACCATATAATTATTCAAATATTGACTGGCGTGGGTTGCGAGCTTGAATGCCTCGTTGACGCATGAAGCAGCCATGGCAGCATTTGTCGACGCCACAGCTGGAATAATCCGCTTGATGACACCCTGGGTCAATTTCAAAGTTACACCGTCAATACCAAATTGCTGTGCTCTTTTTTTCGCCATTTCGTACACCCATGCCATGTGCTTAGTATTGTCCTTGTCGAACTTGACCCCCTTCCAAACGTCGAATGAGTCCCACTTTAAAGCAATATATTGAATGCAATGCTCAGGTTGGCGCGGCCTCTCGGCCAATGTGCACATTGGAAAATTCAACGGATCTAATGGGTACAAATCGATCGAACATTCCAAACAAGAAGTGAGGCGAGGAATGATAACCCGCACTTGACCTTTGAATCCCTCGGTTCCGCCATCTATGAGTGGAATAATAGTGGATGAATCCCATTCCCCGTCTTCTCCTTTTTCGGCCATGCTGACGAGCACTGAATTGATCCAACGACGGGCTTTTATCGAGTCCAATCCAGCAATAACCAGATTAAACTGCTGGTAGAACTCAATTGGCATTTCTGTGATGTCCTTGAAATGCCTTGGGAAGGAGAGAAAAAAAAGCAAGGTCAGAGTAGCCGCTGGGGAGGGTTGATGGACATGTCGAATGCTTCGAAATAAAATCCATACGTACGGTACAATTTTCATGCCCTTGATTCTGGAATTGACAAATTCAGCTGCTACCTCCGCCTTGGACTGGTCGATGTTTTTGCGCCTTTTTTTTTTTTTTTGCATCCGAGCATACACACATGCGGAGAGCATATCGCCGGTGCATGCCAACATTCACGCATTAGTTAAAAGAATGGGGTCAAGTTAGATTTTTTTTCTTTTCGAATGTAGTACAGAAAGTTGAGACAGACCGAGATCATGGCAGGGCGCGCGACGTACCCGAACAAAAATTGTCTGTTCAAGTTCGAAACACTGACAACGTCCATATCTATCAGCTCGATTATTTTGAAGCCGCTCAGAGCCAAATCCTTAAGCAACTCACATCCCAGGCCCCCAGCACCAATGACCAAGACGCGGCATTCTTGAGATATGAACGTCCTGTTCTAATTGGAGTGCAGGCAATGCAGGGCACAACGTGCGTTCGAGCAACAAAAAGAAAATCAGTTGAACTGGATTGAAAACACAAAAATGCCGGGTCTTTTTTTTCAATTGTGCAAACGCGAAGTCAGAGGCCGGTCGAACAGAGAGCGCGTACTTCACCATTATCTGTCGTATCGGGTTCAAATTCTGAAAAATGGGATTTTCTTCGAAGGAGATAATCGATGTCTGTTGACATGCGCGATGACCTTCAAGAGAAATAACCAGGAAGAAGTGTGAGTAAATTGGTTGTATCCGATTTTTATTTTCACGCTGATTCACCAAAAAAAAAAGACAGGTGTTACAAACTTTTGAAACGCATATGCCCTCTCTCATTGGTACATGTTTTTCGCCCAATCGCTGGGGTTTCTCTTAATTGGGCATGCGCGCATTCATGCTCCCTCTTAAAAAAAAAAGAACAATGCCAGAAAGAGGCGAAGGAAATGAGGATGTGAAAATCTTGTGTAAAAGCGTACAGCTCTATCTCATTTGCGCCTAGGGAAGCTCTCGGTATGAGCGTATGTAGTTTCGAGACAGATCGGGCGGACTTTGAGCTGAAATTACAGCGACCGGTTCTGATTTCGAAGCTTAGGTGAGAATGAGATGTCCGCTACGCGCGAGATAGGGCGGTCTTAATAAAAAAAGTGTGTTGACCGTTAAAAAATTGCATATGCTCTTCGAAGTACACGTTTGCGAGGCCTAAGGGTGAGCGCAGCTTTGGGTGGGTGGAAAGTGCATGCCGGATGTCTTCGGTGCACGAGTGTGAAGGGCTGAATCTTGCGCGCATCAGGGACGGGGAGAGAGTTCTCTGTGTCAGTTTTTTAAAAAAAAACCACAGTTTTCCTTCTCTGACGCTCAAATAAGAGAGAGAGAGAGAGAGCTGGGACAAAAGAAAGGGGGTGCTCACTCTGCACGGTTCGGTCCAGAAGAGCCGTCTCTCGATGATTTGCGCCGAGAATGAGACAGATTGCACGGGATTTGGTCCTCTCAGCTTTCATTGCCGACATGCGCTGAGAGTTTGGAGCATCATGTCTGGCTGGCACAAAATCGCACAGGGCGGACATGAAGATGATCAGAGGATGCGTTTTTTTGAAAGAAAATGTACGGAATTTTTTTTTCCTCGAGTGCGTTTTTCGTCCGGCCCCCCCTGCGCGCCGAGGTCTCTCCGAGAGGTGTCGGCACGTTGAAAGTCGAATCGGAGCGAACGAATAGAGAGGCGTTGACAGAATTGAAATGGGAGGAAATTAAGAGCAGTCCTACATTTTTTTTGAAAAGAGAAGTATTGTAGCATAGAGATACATGAAAGACACACACGCACGACGCAAGAAGGAGAGGGTCTCAGACAGCGGGCCTCTCGTACCTTGAAAAAAGGGAGAGAGCTAGATGAGGGATTTGAGGAGGGGGACCACCGAGCCATCTTCTTTGAGCGCATGTTGAAGAGAATGAACATTGGGCATTTTGTTGATGCGCATGAGATCACATGTGATAGAGGCCACTGGGTCGCATCCCACGGTCGCTACAGCGAGTACACGGTCAAGATGACAATAATAAGCGGAAAACTTCAAGTTGGGAGAGTCCAGTCCGTCCGAGTTCATGTCGAAGATGACTTGGTCGAATTGTCTGGCGTGTCCGCTGTAACGAACAGATTTGCCATACATGGACGTCCAGAAAAAGGGAACTGAATTCATTGGTTTTTTGATGCCGGCCATGTTCCAGGCTGCAATCGCGCCCTGAGTTTCGGCCATGCCCCAATGTTCGATGCGGGTAAGCTCACGATCGAGCATGGCAAGCGGGAACTTGGCGATGTCTCCAGCGACGTAGAGACCGTCGTGGGCCTTCATGTACTCGTCGCACACGATTGAATGGTCTGCGGGATCGAGTTCCAATCCTCGTATAAAGTCCGTGCTCGGAAGGACACCCGTACCTAAGATGATCGTGTCACACGGCAACGATTCACCGGAATCCAACGAAACTTCCGTGATGTATCCGGCGTCGTTCAGCGTGGTCGATTGAATGTTCCGCTGCAAATAAAATTGAACGCCTTTGAGTACGTGAAGGTTTTTCAACGCCTCGCCGACCTGCGGCCCCAAAACGTGCTCGAACGGAATGCTGTCGATGCTCACGACCGAAATGCTCGCCGCGCTTTCTACGGCTGTCGACGCCATCTCCATGCCTATGAAGGAGGAGCCTATGACCACCACATTCTTCCCGGTTATCTGTTCCTGAATGATCAAACTATCTTGGGCGCTCCGTAGATAAAATGCATTTTTGGCATCAGCAACGTTCGGTATGGGTAACTTTCGTGGCTTTCCACCCGTTGCAACCAAACACGTATCATATTGGATCACCTCGCCCGTATGCAAAGTGATAGACTTTGACTTCACGTCAAGTTCAACCACCTGCGTCTCGAGCAAATATTCCACTCGAACAGTATCCCAAAATTCCTTGGGCTTCAACAATATGTTCTCTGGTTTGATCTGTTTAACCTTGCTCAACTTGGGTCGATCGTATGGCAAAAAACGATCCTCGGAAATCACCAAAATTCGACCGGCAAATTTGGCCTTCCTCAGAGTTTCGGCGCATGACGCACCCGCCGCTCCCCCACCAATGATGACGAACAAACGATCGCTCGTGATTTCCTTGCATGGAGATGGCATGAGCTTTCCAGACATCACATCGTCTATGTTGGCGCGCACGATAATGTCATCATTGGACACTCTGACTTCAAACAATGGCAATGCATACCCCGCCGGATAATCTTCAACATCTCCTGTCTTAGTGTTGAAACAAGCACCGTGCCAAGGACAACGGACACTATCTCCACAGTAAACCTTTTTTTTATGTCGCCGTTCGAAAAAAATAATCGGTTACTCTATTTTGTCTGTATGAAACGGTTCATTGTGTTTTTTTTTCCCTTTCGGTTGCTCAATTTAGAAGACGATGGAACACGGATCACGTACGCCAGTGATGAGCCGAGCACCATAATGCGTGCATTTCGAACCAACCGCCGACAATTCACCCTTCTTGTTTCTACACAGCAGTACTTTTCCAGTTCCAAAGCTCACTTCCTTCATTCTGATAATTCAAACCCCAATCCGGTTATCTACGACGAAGAAATCGATGAAAGTGGGGCGACACACGCCAGTAATCGAAGTTCCTATGTGAAGAAGAGCGCGAAAAAAAAAACTTCCCTCTCTTTTCGCTAGGGTGGTAATTACACGAATATGCTCCCCACGTATCACTTCTTCCCATTTAGCGAGCAAATGCGCGCGGAGTCATCGGAGCAGTGCTCACTCTACGTACTCGCCATTTTTAATATCACTTAATTTCATGACAGTTTGTTCGAGCACGTTGTTATTTTTTTCTGGTAGCAAAGAAGACAAACCACTGTTCCTTGCCCTCGAGATAACAGAATTCAGATAGCCTACGATTGATGAGAATAGAGACCCCATCACGCTCGGATTAAAAAGCAAAGGCAAAATGATTTTTTTTTCTGATATGCATTTGATATACACACACACACGCCATGCACGGATCGCGTTGTACGCGCGCACCTCTCAAAAAAATACGACCTTCTCTATGCTGAAGTGCTCGCGAGTCCGTTTTTCTCCCATGTTATGCCATCTCCAATGCCGTTCGATATGGGAATGAACCAAAGCAGAATATTATTTCCGAACACTTGTTCAAAGTTTTTCAGCATACCCAAGTCGTAAACGTTCTAAAAACTCAGAGAGAAATGATTTTGTCAACGCGAATACCAGTCACGATACGTACACGTTCCCCCTTCCTACTCAGGTTCAAACCAGTGGCTCCGCCTGAACCTCAAAAATAGTACACTTTGCCAGCTCTATTTCGATGAGCTGAGGTGGTCTGTGAACGCGAGCGTACATCTTCTTTCGATGTTGAAAAAGATTCGATCGTCGTCATGTTTCTCAAAATGAGCAGGACTAGACTCTTCAAAGTGTCAGCAATCTCTCTCGGCCGTGGAAAGAGACATATGGGGGAGAAAAAAAATATTTTTGACACGTACGGTGATTTCCCACAAATAAGCCAAGTGTGAATGAGAAGACCACGGATGTGACCAAGAGAATTACGTTTTGAATACAGACCGAGGCGCCTTCATCCATGTAATTTCTGTATTTGGAAGCAACCTCCTTGGCGGTCGATATCGATGCAACAAGGCAGTACAAAAAGGTGTAAAACAGGAAAAGCATAAAAAATTTGTAATTCCTCCACCCAATTGTGTTTCCTGTCCACGGACAGAAGTGATCCATTTTCAATACGCATCTGTCGATAGCAGAACCTTTTTTTTTGACTATGGGTGTCAGTTCATGTGAGAGATCACACACACACATATGTCAAAGAAGAGGGAAAAAACGTGCGTACAATGGTGACATCTGTCTGGTTTGAAAACTTGACAGACCGTGCAGTAGCGTTTCATACCCTCGTGCGTTGTTCTCTCTGGGGATATATCAAACTACATGGGCGATCAATTCCACCCGGCGGTGTTAGTTTTTTTGACCGAATAAGAGCCAATACTCTCTTAACTCGTGTTTATCGGTGCGCGCATGTACTTTCTCAAAATCAGGGGAGACCATGCCTGGGTCGGTAGACGCGACCCTGAAGAGACAGATCAATGACGCGGTGGACAGTGAACTCACCAGGACAATGTAGGCAATGCGCGAACCGGTGTTGGGCTTAGAGTGGCCTCTGAGTTGTTGAAGCACAATTATCACGTAGCAAGCCCATATGATTAGCGCAACTAAGGAAAGAGGAGCGCACACTCTTATCAACAAGGATGACCATTTTCGGTTGGGATAGAAGTACGCATTAGGACTAGCGGAGCCACTTCGCACTGACAACAGTGGGTTCATGTCTAGATTGTGGCGTCCAAAATAAAAAAAAAGAAACAAGAAGCTGAAAATGAGAGAGACGAAGTTTCCGTACTACACACACAAATGAAAAAGCTTTATAATTCACACTCTCTTCTCTAACTCTGAATGCAGACGTGTGTATCATCCGTCTGTTCCAGTTAACGGTGCTCTCTCTCTCTCAGGACAAACCACGCCGGAAAAGGAGTGAAAGTTTACACTTAAAATGCGCCCCAACTTGCTGCTACAACGCAAAACAAATTCTGAGAGTTCGTGCGCTCATAAGCAGCAGAGCGCTCAGACAAGAGAAGATAGTAATCCTCTTTTCATTTTCAGAGAAGTCAACCGCAGACATTTTGTATACACACACTGTTTTGTGTACATGTTCAAACAGCCTCCTTTTTCTTAGAGAAGGGCAAAATCCGTTCGTCGGCGCACTCACGCACAGCATAGAGAGCCGTGTTTTCTTTCCCTGCGTGTGCATAGGACGCGCACGCACTCTCTGGTCTCTCTTGGAAAAGTGTACGACGGGCGCAGTGTATGCACACGCTTGGTTGTTCTTGCGGACAGTTCCCCCCCTCCTAGTTGCTCTGAGCGCAGTGCCGTGAAGAAAAGATGTCAAAGACGCGCGTGCGCGCGTCTTGTCGCCAAGTTGACACGCATAGGCGGCCATATCCAACAGAGCTCTCTCTCTCTGTAAAGGAGAAAAAGTTGTTATTTTTTTCGAAAACACAAGTTCCAGCGCGCGATTTGACGGTTACGTCAAGAGGCGATATCTGAGCTTGATTGTTCATATTTGCCGGACACGGACGGCACGCGAGAGTAGGACTCGTGCCATCGCTGCTGATCGTAGAATTGCTCGCCCTGTTGCCTGTTGTTGCCCATATCCTGCTGTTGCTGCTGAGAAAGATACGGCGGATACGAATGAACTGGCACCACAGATGGCGGATAAGTCGGGTAAGAGCGATAGTTGACACCATTCCTGGGTTCACCGTATCGACTGGTGGGATAGGTAGATGAAGAAGGAGCGTCCATTTTACCCCCATGGCGGCTGCCACTCGAGCTGGGAATTGGGTCGCGAGCGTGTTTTTTGAACCAAATAATCAATTTGTCTGGAACTGAATGGATTTTTCGTCGGAACCGGAATCCTTCCGGAACGAGCGAAATGTATTCTCTGAAGATGGAGGAACTGGTGGGTGCGTAACTCAAGACGAATTGGCCAGGATGCTTTTGAGATGGCGTGATGTAGTATGGAACGCGACTCGGCTGTGATGATTTTTCTTCTTGAATCAGACGGTCAATTTCTTCTCTCGACGCCTCTTTGAAGTACTTGAATCGAGTCATATCGACGGCATTCATCCATAGTGGATCCATGTAGTTGACGATCAGGTCATCCAAACCGTTGAATGTTGCATTGCCAATGATCAGTTTTTGACCCAGCATCTCTGGACTCCCTTTTTCCTCTTCTTTGACGTCAATGTGAACGAAAAGTTTCAAGTAAAACTTCATCGTGATCATCAAGTGGTCAGGGCCAGCCGGGCTGATCAGGTAGAAGCCCGGGGGCTTGTCTTCCAAATACTTCTCCACGCTCTCGAGACCGATGTTCTGAAAATTCGGATGGATCGTGTGGCGCGGAATGAACGCGTTGGTCGGTTCAAACCCGATTTCTTCCTTTTCCGGTGAAAAGCAAAAGTCGTCGTAATATTCTTCTAAGTAGGGTTCAGTGGGTTTGGGCAGCTCAAATCGACGAGAATCCAAGTCAGATTCGCGAGAAGTGAGCATGCAACAGAAGTCGTTCTTAGATATGGACTTGATGCGCGCCTGAATGCGATCGTCTCGCTTGAACAAATCAGACAGACGATTGAAAGGACGATCGGTCGCGTCGTACAGAGAAATGGTGCCGGGCAATCCGCACTCCAACTTAACTTCGAGCTGCTCGCTCGTATAGCGTCCATCCACCGGATCGCTGATTCGCTGAATCTTCTCCACGCGCACTGTCTGGATCATGCCGGGAAGCAATGTGTCTCCTGTCAGCAGGTCAAACAACTCTCCAGTCGAGATGGCGCGATACGGCTCGCGACACTCAGCAAATGGGCTGTTCAACTCGGCCATAATGTCCTGTAAAATGTACTTTTTCTGCTGTCCTCGCTCTTCGAGCAACTTTGCAAACAATTCAATGTTGATCGTATCGAGTTTCTTCGGGTCTCTCATCACGGCGGCCACGTAGTCGGCATGGTCATCTTTGAGCCGAACAGCATCCTTCGCGATCTTCCTGGCCAGTGCGTAGTGATCTGGAAAAATCCGAGTCGTGTCGAGAATCTCATAGAGCGAATCTGAGTGAGCGTTGTTCGAAACTCGCGAAACTTTGATGAATCCAATGGCATTTTTCCAAACGCACGGCCCTAAAAACTCTTGTTCGTCAAGCAGTTGCATGCGATTTTCTACAATCTCGATACGACCCAACGCAGACAGGAGTTCGGCACTCTTTCTCGGACCGAGCCCGCATATCAGCGGGACCGTTGACCTCATCCAGGGATGAGATAAAGCCCGATTGATGTTAACACCGACGGCGTTCACCGCGTTCAAAAAACAGCGGTTCAGTCGATTCGACATCGTGTCAGGGTTGATCATGTCGCACAATGGGTGCAGGTTCAAGGCCAACAGGCTCTTCTGGTCTTCCTGCAAACTACTCAACTCGATCATTGGATCGAGCAAGCTTCGACCAATCGAAATGGCCTTCCTGAGCGTCAAAGACGCGTCGGGAAATTCGGATTTGGATCGGTCGGTCACCTGATAAATCCTCGCCACATTGGAAGGCTTGAAGGTAACTTGAATAGGTGGGAAGTCGCTGTTCTTCTGAGACAGAGAGAATATAATATCGTTTACGACATTGTGGTTGTGATAGGCGCGAAAACCATCGGCACCAAAGACCAATACCGGCGGACGATGCTTGTTGATAAAGCTTTCAATCAACTTTCGATCCTCGAATCGGATGAACGAAGACGTCGTCAGCGTGTCAATTAGCTCGCCGTTGGCGTCTAACACCGCGTACTGCCCGACGTCGTCCTCTGCGCAAAACGACATGACCTTGACCGAAACGGGTGCGTTGGTGTCGTTTTTTTTGTGCGAATGGGTCTGGCGATACCACTCGACGTAGTTGGCGGGCGGCACATAGGGACCCGCCATCAGCATGGTCTCCAACCTCTGAGTGCACAAATTCAGGACGTATTCTTCGGCGTTGCGTCTGAGATTGGCCAAGACGTTTCGGAGGAAGATAGGAAACAAATGCTGCTGGAGCGTTTCTGTAATCACCAATCGGCGTTGTTCGTTCCACTGATTTTCAATGGGATCGTTTCCATCGCCCGTTTTGGCGTAAAATTTTTTAGATATTTTGGAGACAAAATCTGGCATCCGAATCTCCGGTACCTGCATCTTCATCGTGAGCAACTTGGCCTTGGTGCCCTGAACGATGAGCAAGAACTGGTCGTTCTTGAAGGATGACACTGGCTTGTCGACGAGGCGTTTGACGCTTCTCAGCGGGTGAAATGCATCGATGACGTATTTCGCCGACGGCAAAGGCTGAGTGGACACGGTGACAAATTGGTAGTACATGTCTCTCATCGTTTGTCGAACATAGAGTTCGGTACTGAATGCCTGCGCGTAAACATGCCGAACGGCTTCGAGGACTTTTTGAGGTGCCGAAAATCGTAGGGAGACGTAGCTGGCAACTTCTTCTTCAGGAGGTAGAGCTGGATTCGTCACCTCAACGGATTCTTGATCGTAGAGAGAATTGGCAAGTTGGCGCGGTGTCGGTCCGAACAGCAGCGACAGTTTGTCCAATCCAGCTTCCACCGCGTCGGCATACAGCAAGTTTCTTTCCGGGCGTTTATACTTGACATTGCCGTCATTTGTCGCATTTGAGTTGGCACCACCATAGTGAAACGTGAAATAATTTCGAATGTCATCGATGGTTTCATCGTTTTGGCTCATGTCGATACGCATCAACAGAACCGACGACTCAAGGGGATCAATCACAGTCGAATTGGTAATCAAGTTTTTGAGATTGAGCTTGCGCGACTCTCGATAAAACCATTTTGCATCCCAATCGTAAATCATCCAAAGCTGTTCTTTGCTTAATTCTGGAAGCCAAGACTCCTTCTCGTACCTCGCGATGAACGGAATCTCAAAATAGTCTCGCCAAAGAAACTTCAGCACATTCTCAATCCTTTCTGTAACCCTTTCAACAGGATGAGAATTCGATGTGTTTCCAAACAAAAAAATGCTTTCATAAATCCACTTTGCCTCGCGCTTAAAATCTTCATCGGACATGACAGGCTGATTCGGAAAACGTAGCTGGAGGCGTTCCGGTACGTCCAACTCCTTAATGACCTTGTCTTTTGCCATTAAAAAGTGCTTTTCTAACAGACTGGGTTCAAAACCTTTTTTCTTAAAAAGTTCCGAGATGTCTGTGTTCTTGTCACCTGCCTCGTAATCGTACAACTCACCCGATTCTAGATCACACTGTGGCAAATACTCCGAACAGTCATAGATGTCTTTGGTTTCTCTGTACTGCTCAATGTCAGATGCGCTCCAAGTGTCCGACTTTTGAGGCTTTTTGCGACAAATGGGCTGATCCCGGTCATCGACGATAAAGTCTTCCTCCTCACTATCAAACGCATCATCTTCATCATCTTCTACCGACTGCACTTTTGGCGAGGCAACTCTATCTTGTTTTGAATATTCGTCTAAAATATTTTTTTCAAAAAAAAATCAAAGAGGTTAAAGTTATATTCGACACACGTCTCTGCTGCTGCACTTCTTGGTGACATCCTTCCTGACGAGGATTCAGAAATGCAATAGGCAGGCGGTTTCAATGCGGGCGATTCACGTACCAGAAAAAAGCTCTCTTGCCAACAGTTCCTTGTCCGGTGTATCTAACCTCAAGGGTTTGATATGAACTGACTTCTTCTTATCGTGGTAGCTTACGCCCATGTTCTCTTGAATGAGTTGATAATCTTCTTCATCTAATTGAACCTGTCTTCTTTTTCCCTTTCGAAGTCTTTTTCGGTGGCGATAGAATCCCTCTTCTTCTTCCTCTTCAAACTCCAAAGTGTCACTAACGACAAAGCCGTCTTTTTCATAGTAGTTTTGGGCCTCATCCTCCTCATCGGACAGGCTGCCTTCGCTCGAAAGGTTGGCGCCTTTTCCCCCTTCATCTCTGTCTACATCGCCTTTGCCTACGAAATTTTCTCGTTTCTCGTAAGCTTAATGACAAGGTAGCTTTTCAGTGATACGCTGACACGTTCGATCGTGGGACTAACGAGTTGTGGTGACACATATTGCGATAAAAAGTGTATTATTTTGTACGCGCTTAAACATTTTTCGAGTTTCTCGGTCTTTCTCTCTCTCTCTCTCTCTCAATCTTACCCAACTGAGGCAGCGTGTCGTACAATCGTGCATTTTTGAAAGCAGGGTGAGCGGCGATGCGCAGACGTGCGATTGAATGTTCAAAAACGATACAGCGGAAGTGAGATAAGAAAATTCTAGAGAGATTTATTTTTTTTTGTTGAAAATGGCATATGTGTTTGTTAATGGCCCATCGGAAAGTTGGCACTTTCTTCCAATGACTTATTCGAGAAAGAGGCGTTGACAGTCGTTTTGTGCGAGTTCGTCCATAAAGTACCAATTCGATGGAAGGACAGTTGAAAGCAACAAACCTGTTTCCTATTCGGAACAAAGTCGAAAGTGCTTGTTCCATCATCCTCTCTGCTTGTATGCACTATGTTTTCTGGCAAATCGCCATTGCCTGCACGGTCGGTTGTGCGAGAGAAGTTTATAGCAAAGGGCACTCCATCGCATCTTTCTGTTATTTAAAAAAAAAAACACAAATTGAAAAACTGACGGCCCCATTTTTTTCAAAAATTCCGTTATATTTTGTTTGATGTCCGCGGTTGGATTTACCGCGTTATCAGCAAAAAAGCGTTCTTGTTTAGATTTGGTCAAGTCATCTGCGAGTGCCAAGGTCGCCTCTGCCTTTTCCGCAAACTTGGCGCGTCGAAATGTCGCCAAGTCTCGTGGGCAGGCTGCGCCATTGCTCACAAATGATATCTGTGTTGAGCCTCCCACTAAAAAAACGCTCAAATTCGTTGTACCATTTTTGAAGGAAGATGATGATGATGATGATACAGCGGGTTTGAATGCGAAACCGAGCGAGGGTGTGGTCGAAGTGGAGGCATTTTCAAAGATAGGATTGAGAGTGAGGAACCTGCCTGCTGAACATGTAGCGATGTGTATGAAGAACAGAAAATTTGTGTCTTTGAGCGAATTTCGACACAGTTTGAAGTCGTTTCCAAATATATCCGTTTTTCGCCGAAATTTGTTTAGACATGGAGACTGGGTAACTATAGCCGTGCTAGGACTCTGCTTGAATGTTGGCCCGTCGAAGTGGGCTCAAACGTCGTATCGGCTATGGCAACTAGGTGACCTTGACGGCAACTCGATTGGCGTTGTTTTACGGAGTGATTCCGTGAAAGTTCACGGGCATCTGTCGTTGGGACATGTAGTAGCCATTTTGAATCCGGGAGTGGTCCCGTCGGTAGATGAGGACAGCATGGTGCTCGTGGTGAAGTCGCCGGCCCAAATAGCATTGTTGGGAACGGCATGGTGTTCCAGTTTTTGCACATCACAGAATCGAAAGGGAAAAAGATGTCCGAATTTGGTGAATCAATCCAAGACAGACAGCTGCGATTATCATTTACTCAAGGCGCTCGGAAAAGAGCGCATTCGGCGGATGGCGTTGAATGACGTAGGTGGTGGTAGCTTGTCTCGGGAGATTCAGGAGGCATCGTTGAAGAATGCCTGTTATCACGCGACGCTTGGCATGTTCGTGTTTGATCATGTTATGTGGAAGATTTCCGCGGACGAGTTTTTGGCGGTTGGACCGGACAGGCCTGGCGCTGAGCAAGTGATAGAAAATGCGTACGATAAGAGAATTTTTTTTAATTTTTCAAAAAAAAAAAAAGTGCTGAGACGCGTCTCTTGGTGCGTTTTTTTTTATAGAGAAAGGTTGTCCAAAAGGCCTATGATTGGAGTTCGAAATTTCAAGTACACGGCGTTGGGTGCCAGCTTCGTTGGTGCGTGTTTTTTCCTTTTTTGAGCATGTTGCATGCGACGCTTGCTGAGACTGTTCGAATTGCGTGTGACTTAGGTTCTGTTGAAGATCGGCTCAAAAGAAACAAAAAGCAAATTATGCAACAACTTTCTGTTAGGAGTCAAGAAAGAGCGACACTGCATCCGAACGTTGGGCTTCTACACATGCACGAGGAGGGCGTTGTGGGAGATCTCGGTTTGGATAGAGTGAATGACGGCGTGGGCATGCTTGAGTGCCAGGAAGAATCGATGAATTCCGCAGAATTTGACGTTGAGTTGGAATTTTCCGGCTGAGCGCGTTTTTGCATTTGGTGGAAGTGCCGTGCTTCAATGTCCATCCTCGCAAGAATTTTTTTTTTTTTACGTTTGATCTCTCTCTCTCTGATCCCCGGAGAGCGCGTCCGTTCAATAATAATAAAAAAATTGAAAAAAAAAAAGATAAAAAATGGTGTCGTTTGAAAAAAGAGAGTTGGAGGGGGGGGGTGTGGTCATTACTTCCAGACCCTATATATGTTTTTTACAGGTTGGCTGCAGACAGGGCAGCGTTTTTGCCGAAGTTTTGACTTACAGCTTTGACAAAGACAGAGATGTCCGCACGGGATGCAGATCATTTCTGCGACGTGTTCCCAACAGGCAGTACATTTTTCTTCGCTGTTTCCCTTCTGCCGCAACTTGATGCTTGCTTTTTTTTGGATGACATAGCTGAGGAGTTCTTCCACGTGTGACTCCAGTCGCTGGATGTCTTGCATATTTTCTATGCCCTCCAGGTGATGTTGGAGAGCTTTGATGATCGAAACCTCTTCGACTTCTTTGTCAGTAGGATTTAAATTGGTTTTGATTGTGATGCTACCGCATCTGGCGCCCTTCCCGATAGATTGGGTGGCTTCCGCGTCTGGGAAGTTATGGAAGATTGAGTGTTTGGAGCTGGAAACGTCGTTGGGTTGAAGCATTGTGGACAGAGCGGAGGCATGTTCCGTGACATCTGGTTCGCTCAGAGATGTGGGAGGTGAGTTTTTCTGCGCGGGAAGGCGTGATTCGTTGCTGAGGCAGCCACCCGTGTTGTCTTCCGTGGGTTGTGGCAATGATAGGTTGGCTGACACGCCTTGAGTTTGGACGAGTTGTTGGGGGAGCGAAGTGCGGTTTCTGGATGGTGATTGAGACCGAGATGCGCCCAATTTGCGCACGCAGGATGTTCGGTCTCTTCTCTCGATGTCGGACATGTCGATATCTTGAGGTGCGCTCAGGTTGTTCGCGCAGCGACTTTGCTTGAAAAAGTCCCAGTCCAGACTGTCGCTGTCATTGGACATGGCTGATTTCAAAGAGGACATCTGCAGAGCCAATTTCGATGAGATTGAAGCAGTAGACTCTTCGGTTTCGGGTCCGCTCAAATTGGGATGACCACCGCCGCTGGAGAGCCAAACTTCTCGATTGGTTCCTTCTGCGCTCGAAACCACCTGTGGGTCGCACGCTGGCAATGGCTCTAGATTCCCACTTGCGTCTTGCTTCGATTCGTCCCCGACAGAGTTTGCGAAGAGCTTTCGGAACTCCCTCCAAGATAATTCTGCCGCATTTTTACTGGCAATGTATTTTTCATTATCCGGCTGGATTTCGACGGCGTTCGAAAAGCACATGTACGCCTCTTCGTACTTTCCTTGTTTATCCAATATATACCCCATGTTGTACCACGCTTTGTGGTGATTGCTCTGCAGGCGAATGGTCTCTTTGTAGCACTGCATCGCCGCATTATATCGTTGTTGCTTTCTTAAAACGTATCCCAAATTATTCCATGTCGAAGCCTTTTTTTTTCCGGCAAGGATGGGGTCACGTCAGGCAAGAAGCTCCTCACATGCTTCGGTTTTGCGTTTTTTTCCCTCTCTCTCTCCCTCTCTTCGCCGACATCAATGTGTGTGTGTGTGTGCGCGCGTATCAAAAAAGCAAAAGAAGAAAATGGAACAAAATGTACGCATTTTTTTTGACACGTACAATATTGGGATTGAGCTCGATTGTCTTCTTGTAGCATTTGATGGCCTCCGAGAACTGATTCATATCATCCAGAGCTCTGGCCTTATTGACCCAAGCAAAGTAGTTACTCGGATCAAAATTGATGGCCTCATTGTAACATTCGATGGCCTCCTCGAGCTTGCGGTTTTTTCGAAACGTGGATCCCATCTTGTTGTACTTCTGGGATAGCGCGGACGGGGACCACGATTCGGTCTGATCCTCAGACATGTCTTGTCTCTCGAACAAAAAAAAGGGAGGGAAGATATTTTGCTATGATTATATGTGTGTGTGCGCGTGGTGTGTATGATTGCGTATACGCGCGTCAATACAACCGAGGAGATAGAGAGCAAGAGATGAGTATGTCAGGGTCAACGAGAGTGTGTGCAGTTGCGGGGGCGATGTCTGCGTGCAAGTGTGCGTTATGCGGATAGCGTCGGAGCCCTCGCGGTGTCCCGAGAAGGGAGCGCCGTGTGAATCCGCACGGAAACTCAAAGCGACGAGAATTGGTTTGTAGCGCGTCGAATGAGAGGAAAAAAAAAGAATTAAAAAATTGAATTTTTTTGATTTTCAATAAAAATATGGATAATTCGTTTTCGAGCGGGGTGAGAGTTTCTTCGGCTTGCGTTCCGCGTGTTGTGTTCACCTGCGTTCTGTTCTGAAAAAAATGCATTTGCTTGGCAGCCGGAAGCAAGCGACGCGGTAAAGGGGCTGTCTCTCGTTGATATATATATATTTTTTTTCTGGCCATTGAAAAAGAGAGACACTATGGTAGCGATCCGTTATATATATATTATGTATACGGTGCGATTTTATTTTTTATTTTTTTCTGTTTTTCGACCAAGTCAGTCTCGCTTGCATGCGGGTTTGCCGAATGCTTTTGTGAGTAATTGAATGGTGAACGCGATCTGGGCGTGCGCGAGGGATATTTAAAAAAAAACGAGTGCTCATAGCGCGGAAATATAAGTCTGTTATGTGGCCATATGCCAGATAGCCTCCCTTTTTTTTTTTAATTTCAGATCCGAGCAATCTGCGCTTGAAAAGGAGATGTGCAAATAAGGGCGAAGGACTGCATCAAAACACACTGGTGATGCGCGGAACGAAAAAAAAAATAAATAAATCTTTTTTTTGTATCACCAAGAGATTGTTGTCACAGAACGGGTTTGCTTTGCGACGCGCGCGCATTCTCAGTTCTGTACGGAACCACCAGGACCGCACTGAGAACTAAATTTTTAATGCTACTAGTCGGGAAAGGATCAAAGCGTGCGGTCGGGCACCTGTTTTTGCCGAATACAAGACGCCGTACAAATTCAAATTGGCATAAACTATTATTTTGTACCAAAAACCGGTATTCGATTCATGATGCGTCAGTGCGCAAATTGCATCTTACTGATGCGGCCGCTCGTGTACGGGACTCATCTGTTTCCTCGTTTCACATGGAAAGCCAATATATGCGAGAGATTTGACCATCTCCCTCCCTCTAGAGAATCAAAGGCATTCAAGAGGAAGATAAAAACCCAAGCGCTTATCTGCGCGTGACCGTCGATGGCGGAGGGTGTAACGGATTTTTGACCTCTTTTGTCATCGACGATAGAAAACCAGCCAAAGACGAAATGTACGGTAACTTTTTTTTTTTTTTTGATAAAGTGTGTATTTTTTTATTCTGCCCAATTTGCTTTTCTTCAACTGTGTAGAGTGGTCGAAAAAGGAGATGCACGCGTGGTAGTCGACCCGCTGACAATGAAGTACATAAGTGGATCAACGATCGACTATGTGGACGAGTTGGCGAGATCAGCGTTCACCATCTCATCAAATCCAAATGCGTTCACGTCGTGCGGATGCAACACGTCCTTCAGCATCGAGCAGAGGGACCGCTGAATTGCGCAGACATCTTCGACTTGAACCTGAAATGACGCAGAGGGGACCTCTTAAAATGGAAATCGAGATCGTCTTTCTTGTGCCGAGAAAGAGCCTTCCGAAAATTCACTCTTGCTACTTCTGAATTCCATAATGTAGTCTTCCCCGAAGGCCATGCTAGGCGTCAGCGCACCGGTTAGGTTGACGTGGGTCGTGTTCAATCTCTCCGCGGCCTTAACGACCGACTTGGCGGTCAGGACGTAGCCATTTTCGGTCTTGATGTGTCCAGAAACACTTTTTCCAGTCGATTCATCCCAAACGACACCCAAGGCGACCACGTAGTTTTCCTCATCATCGATCTCCGGCCCTGCGCCACTAATAAACATGTCGACGTACTTGTTAGCCAACCATCTCCCCCAAGAGTATTTCAGTGCGCCGAACACTACGTTCTTAGCCAGCTGTCCAAAGATCGACGGCATCATAGTGGAAGGCGACTTGACGTAGCAGGAGATGTTGGGGATGCCGGTGCTGTAGTAGGCGGTCGAGACATCTCCCCATGAGATAGACATGCCAACGACATTTTTTTCGGGATAGTAAAATTCGGCCGTCGGTTCAATGTTAACTCGTGAAATAGTCGACGCTTTTCGAACGACGAGGCCGCCCTGTGTCGACCGGATGATCGTTCTGGCCGTTCCAGGTGATATGTCTCCGTGCGACATGAATAAGCACATCTGGAGATGACTGGCTGACGGAAGGCAAGACCTGAGCATGGCAGCGAGGCAATCGGTCACTACGATGTCAAGTCCAAGTCCAGGCAGCAATGCGACACCAGCGATTTTGGCTTCGCTATCTCGTGCGAAAATATCTTCAAAGACCGGAATTTCACCCGTGACATCCAAATAATGCGTCTTTGTCTTGATGCATGCATCAACAACCGGCTTGCTGGTAAGCTCATACGGTCCGGCAATCAAAACCATGGCGTAGACATCTGGAGCATGTCAAACATGGTGTGAGTATATATGAGAGAGAGATGTGATGTTATTTTTCCTTTTCTGCCGTTCGACGACGAATTCGAAAATTATCAAAAAAAAAAAAAATTCTGAATTGGTTGTGTGAAGTGCGCGTCGTTTATACGGCAGACAAACGCTAATGTGACGCAACCTGACAGTGCATTCTCAATTGCTTCGGGCGAGTCGAGCGAGAATATTCTGCTCTCGAATCCATACTGCTGGGCGAGGGGGTCTAGATAAAGGGGGAAAGATAATTAGTGTACCGACGGTGGTGCATAGACAAGGAAAGAAGAGCGACAACGAGAGAAGACTGAGATAGGCAGAGATATCGAAGGACTAACTTACTTATCTTCTCTGCAGATCGGCCGGCCAGGATGGGATTAGAAGCATTTTTTTTGGCATGCTCAACGATTAATTTTCCTGTGTATCCGTTAGAACCATAAATCATCCATCGATTCTTCTCGGTCACAGTGCCCTCTGTTCTTTCTGGAGATGCGGCCATAATCACGAAAGATCAATAATAGTGAATTTTCAATCTGAACAACTACACGTTGGGGAAGGAGCGGATCCCTCTGCTGTATGAAAATGTGGAATTGCACAAGAAAAACTGTTTGTCAGTTGTGTCTAATATTGTTATTATTATTTCCCGAAAAAAAAATCAGTGCGTCCGCTGATTTCCCAACATGTTGGCTAAATTTGCGGGCCAGCATGATGGTCGATTTTGTTCGTTTCTCTGTCTCTCAATATGCTCTCCTGGTGCGCATTCTTGTTGTTCGTGTTGGCACATCCGTCCGTTGTCTTTCTTTCGAGCCAAACTTTCCTCCGCGTCGAGTGCAAACCGTCGGTCCCCGGCGTGTCAGGATGAAACCACGCTATCGTATGTGCACCTGAAGGCCGGCAAAACGTCGAAAAAGAGTCATGGCCGACTACCTAAAGTTTGGGATATTAAGAAGTCTGTCGATGACAGGAAACAAGCACTCTCCAACCAGTGGCCGTCACTTGATATTGATGATACGAAAAACACCTCAAACGACGCGTCGACGATCGAAACTCGACACACGTGCACATCCGATCCCGAAGGTCGGGGCGTTGGAGGAGAGACATGCGTGAGAATTTGCCCAGCTGTCGAAGGTGTCCATGATAGCACCGAATCGAAGGATTTTGCTCGCGGTCAGGCTACCGCCGACCGTCGTCAGAAAACGTTTCGCAAGAAAAAATCCAAAAAATCGTCTTCCGGGCGCGCATATCACCGAGATGACATGGATGCGCATGCCAAAGATGATCCTTGGAGCGGTGTGTCAAAGGAAGAATCCCTGTTTTTGGAGGGTCTGGGTAAGCTCTCTGAAGCAGAGGCTCAAGAACGAATCGAACGGCTTCGTAAAACACTCGGTATTGACCCGAAGTTGGATGCGGAAATTCGGTCACGAGAGAAAAAAGAGAACGAAGAGATGGCGAGCTATGTGGGCTCGTTCGACTGCGACCAATTCGCTCAGTCTCAAAGCTACCTGGCGCGTTGGAAAGGCACTTTTCGAGATATTAAAGGAACTTCCGATTTGACGCTCGACACAGTAGGCACTGCGTTGTGTCTCAAGGTTCGAGGTATTCGATTCAGTGGTCACAACTTGATTGATTGGTCTGTGAAGGATGAAGCCATCAACGGAGTGATTGCTGAGGCAAAATTCGATTTGTATATTCCACCGTCTGGAAAACTTTTTCACACAGAATCGGCTGGTTCAACTTCAACCAGGCAACTGAATAACTTCGTTTTGGACGTTGTGATACCCATCAAGGTAGGATGTCGAACCATTGATGGTGGAGAGGATCTCATCGATGCCAACATCCACGTCAACGTCGGGAAGAGTTCAAACAAGGTCAGCACCTTCATCATCGAGCTCCACTTTCAAGATCAAGTGCTTCGGTCGGGCTTATCTGGAAGTGATGAGTTGGGCAGATCGACGTCGTTCAACGAGCACACCAAGCAAATTTTGACAAAGCTGCCTCCTCGATATTATTTGAAAACTTGTTGGAATTGCGCATTTTCTCAGTATTCTCCCGTGGAGCGAACACCTTTTGGCTCTATGGCCTGCTTCAAAGACTGGCCACGCATCATCGACACGAAAAACCAACTAGAAATTATCAGAAACTGGTTTAGACACTCGAATTATACCCAAGAGACACATGTTTGCCCTTCCTTCAAGCGACGCACAACACCTCGCGTCGAACCCAGTGATTCTCACAGATGAAACCTGCCACCTCTTTTGTGTCATTCTCCGCAAAAACCTCTGTATCCGAAGCATTCCCCAAGTTGAGAATGCCGATGCTTCCGACAAAGTCTTTCTCTCCCTCAGCCAGAATCTTTTCTGTAAATTTTCATGCACCCCACGTAATCGTCCTTCATAACACGTCCGGCACCAATTTTTCCGAATGAGAGAAGACACACGGACATGCATGCGCTTCCAAGGCAAAACGACAAAAAAAAAGAAAAAAGAATGGGGCAAGACTCGCGATGATTGGCATCTGTCCATTTTCAACAGATCCACTTTGTTCATCCATTATCTACATGCAGACCCTCCCCTGATCCCAAGCAAATCTTCTGTTCCTGACATGCCCTGCTTTACACAATCTACATTCAGTCGTTAAAATTTTGTAAAAATCGTACGATTTTTTTTTTTTTTGACCTTAAGGGGATCTCGATGCCGATCTGCGTTGGATAGAGGAGATATTATGCATAGAGGAAATTCAAAAGTTTCACTCTAGTTCAATTTGGGGAGCGTATTCGCCTACTTCTAACTCTGCTTGTTTCGATCTTTTTTCTTCCAGCTTTTGTTCTTCCCTGGCGCGTTCCGTCTCCAACTTCCTTTTCAAAATGGCCGATGCATTGTTGAAGATGCCCAACGTGTTTTCCTTGCAGATGGCGCAGGTATTGTCTTCCTGATATCGCGTCAAGGCGCAATCTTCGCAAAAATAATGTCCGCACTTTGTCACAATGGGATCTCTGAAGGATTCTCTACAGATATGACATGCAAAAGGCGTCTCTTGCGATGCTGATTTCTTATCCTCCTGATCATCTTCCCCCTCGATTTTACTGACGCCCAAAAGCAGCCTATCTCGTTTCTTCTTCTCCTGCATCTCCCACTCTTTATCAAGCTGCCAGCCAGTCTTATAATCACTCCGATCGTGCAAAAACTTGCAGGAGTCGCCATACCCGCAATAGCCAGTCTCTTTGTAGTCTTTGCAGATATCTCTCGCATAGTCGATCACCACGTCCGATCGAACATTCGAGGCACTTTTCAATGGACCTGCATACTTCCCGGGTTGAATGTACTTCCTATACTCTGACGCTCCTTTGTAAATTTGCTTTTCTGTGCCTTTATCGGCTGCTTCAGAGCCCAATTCAGTCGAGCCTTCGTTTTTGCTTTCTGCCTTCGACGGCGCGCGACTGCGTTCCTGTCGTTCCTCATTCAGTTGATTCGAACTTGTGCTGCCTATGATCTCTGGTTCGTGCGGTTTGCTCCAGGTCCCCACGTTGTAGAAGCCAAGATTCGTACCCTCGTGCTTCAAGTCGTCCGCTGACTCAAAAACATCCTCTTCATCTTGCAACCCGCCCCGAACGGCCCTTTTTCTTTTTCCGACGTCAACGACTTGACTCTCGTTGCGGTCATTCAACCCCTCACTTTGAACTCTCTTCCGGGACTTTCGCTTGTCAAAAGAAGCCTTCTTGAACAATGCGGGTGGCTCAGCGCCACTACCTTGAATGCAACCATCCTTTTCAACATCCAACGATGAATTCGGCATCTTTCCGTAGCCAACACTCACATCCAGACTCTCCTCTTGATGACCACTCATAACTTCTACAAGACCATAACGGAGAAAAAAAATGTGCCATTTTTTTTTCAGCAACTCTTTCGTCGTCAATCGCTCTTTCTGTACACATAGGTCGTATGCAAAAAAAGAGAGGGTCGGGAAGAGCACGCGCATCACTCACCCTCTCTCTTAAAACTGTCCATTCTTCCTAATACCGCCGCCGCTGTCAGCGTGTGTAGTCAATTTTTTTTTTTGACGCCTACACACACACATTTTTCTCTACACACGAAGAAATATGCCTAAAATTTTCTCACAGAGAGAGCTCCACAACAGTAAAACACTTGGCTTAGTCACATCCGCCTTGACTTTGTGCGGAACATCTCACTTCTGCCATGCCAGATATCCAACAGTATATCGGAATGCGTACTCGTGTGACGCATCGCTTTCAAATCAGAAGCGCCATTTCATCCATTGCCCTCTCTATCTCCTGTTGCTCAATGTGTTGCGAGATGCCCCTAACTTCAATCTCAGCTTCAAATGACATGCTGGGAATCGGTTTGGGCTCAGAAACGAAACTTTTGCAACGTTTGCAGTACAGTCGGTCGAGATGATCATCTTTCACACTCTCCGCCTGCCGGCGGCTGCCACCTTCGCTGCTGTTTTCAACAGTCAATGCAGTTTCGACCAGAAACATCTCTGGTAACTTGATCACCGTGGTGTGACCAGAGGAGCAGCCGTAGATCGCAGCGCCATCGTCTGGATAAAGTCCCATCGTTCTTTCCAATTGCGCTCGGCTGAACATGTCCGGTTTTACCGCCAACAACGTGTTCAAACTGGAAAAAGAACAGTGAAAAGATTCTTCGCCTTTTTTCAAACCGACCTTTGAAAATTGATCCAGCTCGAGTACTGTATGGCGTGCTGGCTTCAATAACAAATTAGCGGAAACAACTTGCCCCACTGATAGGTCGCCCTCAGCGCAACACTTTACAAAGAGAAAGGCCGTGCTTTCTCCTTTGGGCAATGAGATAATAGCGAGCGCATCCAACGTTGGTCGACATTTTCGCCACCGCTTACTGGAAAAAAGTGCCCCACGACGGCGGAAAAACGTAAACTTCCCCACCACTTTGCCCAGGTGAATGTGGCATCTCAGGCTCTGCTTCCAACAATTAAGCAAAACTTCGGATGTTGCAGGCACGTCTTGCTTCAAAAGACCCGAGACGCCGCACGACCGCACCTGGCTATCCAGAGTAGGTAAAAACTCAATGTAGCGAACAGAACGCCGCTTCAAATGTTGTTCAGCCGATTCTGTCGTGATAGAGTGAAACATCGTCGAGTAGTCATTTTCTGGAGACAAATTCTCTACCACCTCGGTGGACCCCCTCGTGTGACGTATCGACGAGATCGGAGTTGGTATTTGGACCGAATCCTCCCTGTAGACGTCGTACAAACTCGACAGCGCTTTGGATGACGAAGAACGATGTTTTGCATAGAAAAAATTGGAAAATTCGCATATGGTTCCTTCTTGAATGTTGTTGTCATCTCCCGGATCGACCTTCACCCATACCAATGGTCGATACTGGTCCTGCACCTGTACCAACATCGTCACGCCTTCCAATTTCGAGTCTGCGTGCCAGCTGTCTTCAACCAGCCCACACTCAACTTTGCATCGCAAGAGACGTATTTTTTCTTGGCAAAAAACCGCCAATTCTTTCAGCAACGATTCCGAACTGAGCTGCTGCTTTCTGGAAGCTGTTACTTCAGAATGCCCCTCACTCTGCTCCATTCGGCCACACTCGACTGTCTGCAACTTGGCCCTGTAAATACATAGCACTTTTCCTCTAAACGAAACGCTGGCGCAACCAACGAATTTCAAAGGCAATCTGAACGGTTTCCCAGCACCAATCACGACCGGGAGCGGTCTTTCGAGCGAGGGCGGTAATGATGGTAATGCACCCGCTTCATCTTCCACCAGATTCGCCGTGAGGTGTAGTTTCTTCCAAAAGTCTCTCAATGGAGTCGTTTCAGAGGGCGCGCAGCTGCTTGGACGCGCGGTTCGATACAGAGCCGGCATCGACACATCAATGGAAGGATGCTGTTCTAACAATCGTTGTTGGTCGATGATTTGCCACCTTTTTTGAACAACGACATCTTGAAATGAGGAAACGGCATTTCCATCGCCCAAGGTGTGGAAAGTCCACTGTAATACCGCATCTGCTTGATATCGTCTTACAGGCGGATATAGAACGAGGAGTACTCCGGGAAAAACTTCTGTGCACGTGTTTTTGGTATCCAACAACAACAGGTAAAACGGATTTTCAGGAGAAACGTCTCTAGACAAAACAATGTCCTTGGCGAGAAATGCTTGATATCTTACTTTCCTTTCTGGACTTACCAACAAGATCAAAGCAAGCTTCTGAACGTGCGGCCCACTGGCACCTTTCAGCTCGAACGTTTGAGAAGGAAAGTGCGTTTTCAAAAATTTCGGCCAATCGCAATTTAAAGTTATCTGCTCGCCGCTCACACGACTTGCTTCTCTCGGTATCCCATCCCTATCCATGATTGAATTTGGATAACTTACTTTCTCTTCTCTATGCACCATTCTTTTGGATCCCATCTCTGCGTACACACGGATTGGATGACCTTCTTCTTCAACAGGCGATGCAGGTAAAATTTCATCGATACTGCGTGTTCTTTCCTCCTGCGTGTGCGGAAAGTGCTGTATGATGTCATTCAGCTGATCAGCACTTCCACGACTGAACAGCTTTGAATTCCATTGTGCGTTTTCTTCAGGAGAACTTTCGATCGAATCAAGTTCTTCGCTGTCGCGTTTCCTCACCCTGCCTATCTTGTCCAAACAGTTGGTTCGGAATTTCAAGTTCATCAGATTCAAGTGTTGATCTCGTCGACTGATGTAGGATAACTGACTCAACGAATCTTGGCTATCGGAAAATGACGGTTCGTCTATAGGTTTTTTCGAACTTTTCCGATGGAGAAAAAAAAATCGATTGAGGAGTGTCGTGCTCCATCATCTTTTGAGATTCATCTTGTGAATTTTCAATTTCTTCAGCCAATGCATTTCCGTGCCGGTACATCCATTTTCTAAAATTGGCAGTTGGCATTTTTGAGGACAGCGCGTCCAGGCACGGTTCGTTCCTTCCTGAAAAATCAATTTCAGGGGAGAACAGATGACTATGTGAGCCTTCTGACATTAGATTAACCGATTGCATTTGGCTGGTGCGCGACGCAGGATGACCGAAGCGTGTCCCAAAAATTGGCAAAGGCATCGGCATGCTTGGTGCAGTATTGGACTCGCTCGAGATGAGTTGGTCGAAATTGATGTCATTTTCCGATTCTTCGTCATTTGGTTCGATTTCGGAAGAGTCTAGTTTTGACGTCTTTACGTAATATTCTTTTTGTGTTCGATATGTGTTCCCACCTAAGCGGTGATAGACGTCTATTTTTTTCGCAGATGCTGTGTCAATCGACAACTCAGCGGCTCTCTTCTGTCGCATTTTTTTTAAACGTGCTCTTTCTTTCTCGTCCAAACAAATCTGGAGCACCGACGAATCCGAGAAAATTTGATGACACTTCTGATTTTTTCGACTTTCAATTGTGCCTCGGCCGCCCCATGGCATAGATAGACCTTGAGGGCTGTACACCGTTGGCAATGCATCGAGTGTTGATTGACTTGGACCACCCAGTTCATCAACAACTATAGAATGAGAGATGGAAAGTAATTTTTTAGGTGTGGGCAAAACGATTTTTTTTCTGCCTTCGCCCAGCGAACTTTTATTTCCCATCGTCTTCATTTGTGCGGCCTCTCTCAGCAACGATACAAAGTTGTTTTTACCCTTCTCGTTTGGCATTTGATAACCATCTGTTGAATCGTTTTGGCTCGACTCAATGTCGATGCTATCGCTTGGTTTTAACTCCAGCTGACTTGTTTCCTCATGTTCACTTGGGTCACTGGTATTGCTCTCTTCGCATGAATCCAACGAAGCATCCGGACGTGTTCCCTGTGTGTTTTTCTGCATATGTTCCGAAAAAAAAAAGTCGTTTGAAAATCTTCAAAGGGAATTCTCAAAGATGTGTAACAAAACAGGGCGTCCAATCGCAAACGGCTCTTTCGCATATCCTGTCGTCCCGAGGAGCTTTTAATCCATACAAGTGAATGTGGCCTTTTTCAATGGGCGTGTGGTCTATACAAAAAGTAATATGGACGGGATTCAAGGCGTGCAATAAGGAACCGATAGCAATTTTCAATATAAAGTATGACGTCTGTCAATCGCGCAGCCAGTGAATATTGTACCAATAGATTACCCGCTTTGAGCGCAAACTTGGCATTGCCCTCAATCGAGTTTGTATCAATTTAGCAAAAGCTCTTGACCAGGGATTTATAACGGGAGCAAAAGGTAGCGGGGTCTCTCTCAAACAATTAAAAGCGACTCTCTGTTTTGTCCCTTGATCTGGTTTCAGAGCGGATTTTCGATAAGCTGACAGCGCGCACGCGACAAAGCGACTGTGCCTTGGGTGAGTCCTATACTAACAGAATTATATAAGAAAAAAGCTTGTACTATATATTGACAAAAAAAAAAAAGAGACATAAAATTAATTTGGTAAGCTAAGTCGGGTTAGTCGGTGGTCGTACATAGAATCGCCAAGCCTTTGCTAGGGCTGGGCTTTAGTCGTGTTTTTTCTATTAGGGGCATATGCGTAAACTCAAGCACTGATCTCTTTTTTGTACCGGCCTGGCTGCATTTTGAGTTCGAAAACCATCGAGAATTATTATTTTTTTTAAAGATCATATTCCGCTACGCTGTTTTTCTTTTTGATGGATAAGCAAAATTGCGGACGCCGCATTTGGTCAAATCGTTGTTTTGTCAACTGGATCAGGCAATGGTGAGAGACAGCACGAGTTACCAAAAAACCAAAACGTGCTTGACGCATTTGTTTTCAAAGATTGCCTAAGCAGTGTACGTATGCTCATTTGTTAGATGCAGTAGTTTGGCAGGGTCTGAATGTCAATGTTAAATTTATTCGTCGGCCTCGCTATAGTGCGCCGAAAGTCACATCAACAGATCGAAATGGCACCTGCAGACCCAAAAAATTGAATTTTGGCGTATATTGAATTTGAATCTGTGTCAATGAGATGGCTACCAGTAGAAGAGCTTAGATCATTAAGAATCAGCACTTGTAGATGCGACACGCCACCCTTGAACGAGCATCAACACCTCAGGAAAAAAAAATCAGGTTAAGCATTTTTTTACCTTTTCTCGATTCACCCATAACTAACGCATGCACCCCCAAGTTTCATTTTTCTGACATAAGGGATATGCATATTTCGCCATGTCTGTGGCGCGCACACTTTCAACCGAATAAAACTAAAAAAAAATTTAGGGAATTCTGTAGGCAGAATTGACCATTCCTCTCTTTTATCGACAACTGCAACACCAATGCTAACAGCTCTTTATGGATATATACAAAAAAAATTTCGCCAAAACCAAAAAAACAAACAGCTTTGTGTATCTTGTATCTGCACACAAAGTAGTTGTAGGCACACGACGCCCTCTTCAACCAAATCTCTCCTCTCGATTGGAAAGAGAGCTACAGATGGGTTCGTGCGCAGGACCAAACTAGGGAGAGACTCCATTACGGCCTCTCTTCTTTCTTTTTCAGTCACCCAACAGGAATTGCATTTTGGTATTCGCTGTGGTTGCTTTCTTGATAAACTTCGTCTTCGATATCTGCTTGTTGATGGCCGACTGGATAAGCAAGCCGATGTCGGCATACCAGCAGTCTCTCTCTTTAAAGTTTTCCGCAATGAACATCACACCCAGAAGTTGGGAAGAAAACATTTTGACCAAAAATTGATCGCTACCGCTGGTTTCCACAGTTGTATCGCTGACGATCGGTAGTTCGATTTTAATTCGGATTTTTTGCCTTTGGGCTTGGTCACCAGCATCAAGTCGTTGAACAAATAGCAAACGCAAGCTTTGGTATTGGCGGTACCTTTGGTTCTGTGCGTACTATTGGGATCACCCACGTCGCTGTTCTTTGAATTGGAATCGGGGTCCGAACACCTTAGCTTTTCATATCGTAGTTTCCCTGATCTGACAAAAAATCTCGATGAAGTCGCGATTTGCATAGGTTCCTTGCTTGCTTGATCGCAGAGTATTTCCTGAATTTCGATAACTTTCGCCACCGCTTCGGCTTTTCTCTTCTTCTCGTTGATTTCTAACGCAATACTTTTCACTTTGCGCAACGATTCTTCCAGATTGTCATAATCCGGATGCGTGGGCGAAGTGCATGTCAACACTTCTTTTAAAAGAAGCGCGTAACGCGGGATCCTCTGCACGGGCATGATATAATAGTCATTAATGGAAAGGCGATTGGCTTTTGGGTCGGATTCCAAGTTCTCCAACAGCTTTTTGAAGGCAGGCTTCTTTTTCATCTCTTCCAAGAGAGCCAGGTTGGCATCGAAATTATTCGTGTATTCGGCGTACATCCGGAAAAAGTTTGAAAATTCGGAAAAAACTCTTCCGACTCCCAGAGTGTCCGACTTCATCGTTATTCTCAGCTGCTCATAGAGAGCCTTGTTGCAGTTCAACAATGTGGGGATATTGCTGAATATTTTTTTGATGGTATCGAGTTGTCCACCAACATGTCGACACGCCTTCATCATGTTTTGCATAAAATGATCGACGATCACTCGGAGGCTTTTGATATAGGCCTTTTCGGTTGTGAGTATTTCATTGAGCACCAGAAGGCGCTTGGCCTCCCCCTGCGATTGGCTGTATTCGAGACTACCTACGTCGACAATAGGCGAAAATGAATGCAAAAGCACTGAAAAAGACCCAAAACATTCCACCGAGCAAGTAACGACGCAAAGTGCATACGCTCCAGGGCCGAGGTCAATTTCTAGACAGTTTTCATTTTCTCTTGACAGCGGGCTTTGCGCGATGGCGACCACCGAATCCAACAGTTGACTGACCAACCTGTCATTTTTAATTTTTCGATGGATTTGTCCAAAGTTTCGAGTTTATAAATTTCGAGTTTCGCCAGTGAGAAAGTGTTCTGAATCAACATCGCAATACATCGCGTCTTCTCATCTTGGTCGCTAACCAAAATGGATACACTTGCCTTTGAGAAGATCCCATGCTCTCGAAAGACGACGGTACAGCCAAATGCCAGCTTCCACTCCACCTCACGGCAGGCCGTTCACCCTTGACCCGCTCGATTTTGTAAGAGACTATTTCTGCTTTCTGACTCTCCATAAAAACTCGAAGTTCGAACTTGGTATCTTCCTCGATGACGTTGTCTGCGGTGGCAGGTACAATCGTCAAGCTGGAATCACCATCTATTTCCGTGGTTCCATAAACATCACGTGCCAATACGAAGCGAGGCTCCACCAAATGGTCCGAGGGCTTTACGATAATTCGCTTGTAATAGGCACTTTCAGTGTAAACGGCATAAAAGCCGATGGCTTCTATACATCCGTTGCGTTGCTTCATTCCTTTTCTGGATCGACTGATGCTCCTTTGCTTACTGAAGATGCTCTCTTTGCTGTACGTAGGGCTGTCTGTGAGAAGGTTAGACGTATTTCCGTCGGATTCCAACTTTGGTTTTTGCGTCAAAACGATACCGATCTTCAGCTTGCCAGAGGTATTAATGGACAGGTTGTACTGTGGATTGCAACGCCACGTTGGATAATGAAGCGGGCCGCCGTAGGTACCTCCTCGCCACTGTCCTTCGACAGTAAATTGCGTATAAAAGGGTCCAATATCCATCAAATCGGCGTCGTTCGCTTGTCTTATAAAGAGTACCATTTTGTATGATGCTAGATTTCCTGGGTGGTACGTGCACGGAATCAGGTTGTAGGTTTCTCCAGCTCTGCCCAATACTCTTTGGAGGGAGTGCCGGTTGTTCTTGAACAGTACTGGTCTGAGCAAATTTTCATCGGAAATGTTCAGAGATTTTCGAATCGAACCGTCGTTTTTTAAGATGTAGCAGCCGATAGGGAGGCTGACATCGGATTTCAGAGTCAGATGAATGATGGCGAGACTGTCTTGGTGGAATTTCAGCTCCAACTGAGGGTTGTCGATCCAACTTGTGTTCACGTAGCAGCCTCCGG
>CAXIEJ010000168.1:0-17997 GCA_964023215.1 Eledona agricola
CCGTCACCCTCGAAGATGCCGCGCCTCTCAATTGCTGGCATTTCGAGAACGATGGGCAAGCATCATCGACCTCGCGTTTCCTCTCTATACACACACACTAGAGAAAAAGCGGTTGCGCGCGCGCACGCAAATCGGGAGCGATTCCGAAAGAAGGAAACTTTCTATTCGTGGTAGTGAATCTCCCTCCTCTATATCATCTGTGGCACCTCATCTCTCTGAGACAGCGCGTCACGGTGGAAAAAAATGTTTCAAAAAAAAAAAAGGAAAATATTTGTTGGATTGACGTATTCTGGTTTTTTTTTTTACACACTTTCGAAACAAACAACATCAGATGATGGCGGAAAGGGGAAATTTTTTTTTTCGCGGCGCTTCTCAGTCGGGAATAGGCGCGCAACACTTGAGCATATTTGCGAACAGCGCGATCGGTCTGTTGAGCACTTTCTTCTAAGAATTTTACGCTCAAAAGTCAAATAAGGAAAAGGTCGAAATGCCTTCTGGTAATCGATCCGTTCCTTTTAACGAAACTATCTTAATCAGCGCAAAAAATTCCACAATTTCGAGTTTCAGATTGGACGCCAATTCGCATGCGGCCATGCCCGTGCCTCCCGTGGCCACGATGTCGTCCACAATGAGGACTCTCCACCTACCTTTCACGGCACCTTGCTGCACTTCGATCTTGTCTGTCCCATACTCGGTGATGTAGGAAACCGAGTGACACACGCCTGGAAGTTTCCCGGCCTTTCGAAACGGAACGAAAGGCAGACCCAGGGCATCCGCCAACGGCAATGCAAAATAGTATCCTCTGGATTCCAGTGCCATGATGACGTCAAGTTGGCACGCTTGAGGTGGTAATAAAGGACGTTGAGCGGAAAAAACTCGACGTTAGGTAATTGTATACTCGGTAGCAGATGATGGTAGACCGCCCTGTGTTGCATGCACTTGTATCTCTCGACGAGAAAGTTCACGATCTGCCTCCGCGCCGACGGATCGGACATGATCGGATGGATGTCCAGAAACGAAATATGATCTTTCGGAAAGTTTTCATAGGTCTTAATGAGGACTTGATTCGTTCCATAGACTCCGCATTCGCCATTTTGTCACGCTTTGAACCGTGTAGTGGGGAACTAACTGACGCGCGTCCCGTGTGGCTCGAAAGAAAAAAGTCTGTTTTTTTTTTTTTTTTTGAATCGACACACCGAAAAAGTCTGTTTTTTCTTTTGAATCGATATGCACATGTGCCACCTATTCTCTCACACATGACCAAAAAAAAAAAAATCTGTTTTTTTTTTTTGAATCGACACACACGTGTCACCTATTCTCTCACACATGACCAAAAAAAAAAAAGCACGGCGCACTTGTCTATTTTTTTTTCTCTGGAGCTGACACACTGACGACATATCTGACAACCAAATCACACCCGAATTCAAGAAAATTCGAGACAGGCCTATCTATGCCTAGGACTCACGTTTCTGCACACCAAAGACAACATGGACCATTCAACACAGACCAAAGATGCTCTCGTTAAGCTCCAGATGATCAGCGAGTCAACGTTCGGGGTACGTGCTCAACTCTCTCATTTTCACCGCGTCGGCCTGAACTAACCCTGAATGCTCTCGGAACTGCACTTCACTCAAAATTGCAAGCTAGACACGGTCCGCTCTGTATTGATGAAAACACTCGAAAAAATTTCTAAGCTAACAACATTGCCACGGGTTCGAGTATGTTTCTGCTTTTCTTGAGAAATGCATACTTACACCACACACATGCGATCTCTCATCCCTATACTCTCTCTGCGACCATGTCACTCCCGTTCCCCCTTTTCTCACCAGCCGTGTCCCCTCTTCTTTTTTCGAAGACCTCGACAAGGTGACGTCGGACTTCCTCAGGTCAACTTTTCATTCGGTCGAGGAGCTATCCAACGTCGACCCTTCCTTTCAGAAGGTAGCATACACGAATCATCCACATCAGAGCAAAATGCCAGATACCATCAATCAAATTTTGTCTCACAAAAAGAGAAGCCGAAACTTCATAGAACGCGCCAACTTGTACGCAAAAAAAAACCCATCTAAACTCAAAAAATCCGCCTGCTGCCATCCCACCTCGCTCATAATAGAACAACTACTTTTTGAAGGGCTCTTTGCACATAAGCTAGAGGCCTATTCTCTCAACACCTTCAGCTTCTCTTGTCAAAAAAGATACAAACCAGATGAATTGTACGTACATTTTTTTTGTCGCGTTCACCGGTAAAAGGTGGAGAGAGTAACACACACGCTCTTCAAAGCGACTGGGATTTTTGCTGACTCATTTGTAAAAGATGTAGTCTCAGAGGCATCATCTCTGAAATCTCAAGGCTAAAAGGGGATCAAGTTCAGCTCGACATTGTCAATTCTTGTCAATTCGACCGTGCAGACACTGGCATTCAATCCAGCGTTACCGATTGCTTCCGAGTCCAGCAGGATTCAGAACAGCGCCAGACGGTTCAACTCCGCCTGATGATCAAACCACAGTTGTTCACCGCTCTCGTTTCCCTGACCGTAGTCAAAGACAAAGTGAAGATTTTGAAAAAAATTTGTGTGCTGTCTCCCGAAGAGCTTCTGGTTGATGGCGCCTCGCATACTCGCAGCAGTTATCCGGTCTTCTGCAAGTTGACAGACTACGCGTCGGAAGCACTCCAATTCTTCGACCAGCACCACTTGAACTCTTTGCGATCGCTGTTGTTATGGATCTTGTTGTATGAAGACATGTTTGTCGTAGAATGCTCGGTGTGCAAGAGGAAGGTAGCAGACGAGGGGATCTACGGCATCTTGCCACCTCTGAAAACGGAGAGTTTTGTACTATACCGCACTGAAAGGCGTCACTTTTCGTGCACTTAATTTTTTTTTTTTATAAAAATGCATCAAAGGCAGAGAGAGCGGAGAGATGCGCTTCTTTTGTTCAAGTTAGAAATGGTGCGGTTAACTCTACTTCTCTTCTGGTGAGTCTCACTCATGTCATCGATTCACTCGGTTACCTTTTTTTGGAATTGGATGGTGCCTTCTTTACCTTGACAGTCGACAGTATGCCCGGAGTGTCCTTTTCGAGTCGAGCGACCATCTCTGCCTCAATATTACTGTTGATGAGCTTCGTGAGCTTCTGCACCGCGCGATACGAATGATCGAATATTAGTGTCATGGGGAACGGAACGCAGCGAAACATCTCCTACCATCTCCCGTACCATGCTCTCCTTTTTGTCTATGCTCGAGCCACCCTTTTTCGCTCGCGCATGAAACTCTGTTCCATTCACGTCAGAAGTGTCCAGCGTCAATATAATAGATATAGAAGAGGGAGGATGTATATTAGGTGGGAAAAAGGGCCCGCAAAAAATTTGGAAGCAGGTAGCGCATACTCTTTTTCTTGGCGTTGTTCGCCCCGCCTTTCTTCGACAACTTTTCGTAGGTCTTGGGCTGCAATTTTTTAAACCCCTGCGTCATGTTTTCGTATGTACAGGTAAAATGCCACAATTTTGTCCAAAAAAAAATTTTTTTATTTCCTCGAATCACAGAATAAGCTGTGCCAACTTCTCTCTCTCTCTCGTGTACACGAGCAGCCGACGCCAAAGAACATGCGGGTCTCGGCCAATCTCTACCTACTCGATTGACCCCACGTGAGCAATTTATTCGACGCCTGCGCGCGACTCGAAGGAACCTGGTGACTTGCCACATGGGCTAATTCAATGCGTCTGCCATTAGGCGAGAGATCGTACAGGATGCGCTCAGAGGTGGGAAAGTACGCGTGTCTCAAGCCGCTACTTGTTCCGCGTAACGACACGTTTCACGTCAAAGTTCTGAAAAAAAATGGTGAATTCTTTTTTTTTTTGGCTCACGCAAATCGCGCTTGAGCACGCGTCCAGCCTCCTCTACCTGAATCAGAAGGAGGAAAAAAAAGTGTCCGCTTGCGCGCAGATCATGAATGGGAACCAATTTTTTTTTTCCCCACTATGGCCAAGAGATCGATCGTACACGCGCGTAACTCCTCTCAAATAAGGATTTCTTTCGCCAAAAAAAAAAAAAAACTACTTTCTCTTTGTATGAACTGCGCTTCAATTGGCACGGAAGAAGACTCTTCGAAAGCACCACCCATCAAAACGCCAAACCATGGTGTTCTTTCAAAGCTCTTTTTCGACCTGAATGTATACACACTAGCCGAATTCACGAAGGTATCGCGCACCCCTATCTGGTTCTCCTTTTTTCTTTCAGATATAATACCTGCTCGCGCCACACATGCGCCGATCGATCTTCATGCCCTGGCCATCTGCTCCGGATGGTCTCGGTATTGCCGCTCTCTCTCTCATTCATCGCCTAACATGTTTGTGTTTTTTTTTTCGTAACAGCTCTGTTTGTCAGAGTGGAAAAACACAAGCGGCTTGTCGCATCGATTAGACGCTGAGCAGTACAATTTTTTTTTGGAAAACACCATCGTCATACCAGTATGTCATCGCTGTCCGTCTCATCTCGCATCTGAGATGAACAATGCGCAGCACACATCGCTACTGACTTCTTTCTCTTCAGAACAAAACGCGCAATCTGGGCACCAGTCTTACAGAATATCGGTCGACACAGACAACGTTTATTCCCAAAATTCTGAGAAATAATGTCATTCCCTTTTTCTTCCGGCAACGAAATTGCCATCAAGTTTTGACGCTCGGCTACCATCATTCGAAATATCACTCATTCCAGAACCAGGCCAATGCGCCTGAACTCAATTTTATCAACACCACGTCCAATGTTTTCAAAAATGTCTCTTGGTCGTTGTTTTGTGAACAAGTGGGAGAGAATTTTATGATTTTTCTCCTGAAAAATTGCTCAATCTTCCAACGATTCGACAACCGAAATTACCTTCAGCTTGCCGGCACGAATGTATCCATGAAACACAACTTGACCATTCCAAATACCCAAACGTTCGAATTTCGTAAATTCAACTCACTCGGCATTACCATGAAGAATACTAGAAAAAGATCTCATATCGACCGATTTCAATCACCCACCGAACCACCCATCAAAATGAGCCGATCTCTGCTGCATGCTCACCGCAAAAGTCTACAGACGATGACCACAGACGTTGCTTTCCCGGCTAGACGACTTCCCACCCCGTCGAAATCATCTTCACTACCTGAGACTCCACGCAGTCTCCCACCCATATGCATTGCCGAGCCATCATCATCGACTCGTACTCACCAGCCAAAGGAATCACCGACTGCACCTCAGTGGAGTACCAAAACGCCCATCTTTCGCAAATTGCTTCGGCATAAAATTTTTTACTGCAACCCTCACTTCCATACGTTCCAGGTACCCAAGGAGTGGATTCTAATGCAGCTGGACGCCACCGCCGAAGGTGCGCAAACACTGGTGCGACACGTCTTTTCCATTTCGAACCGAGTTCGAATTCCCGCCAGAATCAGACCATTTTTTTCTATAGCCAAATCTATCATTCAAAACAGCAAGAAAACCCGTCTCTATGCCGCTCTGCAAAGGCATGCATCCATCGGAGAAGCACGCAGTTCGGACACATCGACGCACGGAAAGGGCGATAAGAACAGCATGGACGTCTGTCCCGTCCAAGGAGGCGCGCCACACCAACCTCCTCGAAATCGTATGGAGAGCATCATCCAGAAGGCGGAAGCGCAGCCGAGTAGCATTCAACCACTAGAAGCACGAATATGCAGCGAAGGCCTGTCGACGAAGAAGGGAGGAGTCGAGACCGATGGCGCTCCTTCGATGACAAACTGGTACATTCCCGACGATCGCCTCTTAAATTGTCATGTTTCTCACTTTGACGTGTTCCGATTCGTCAGGCACGTGACGAGACAGTTGTTGCCGCGTGATCTACTTTGTTCGGCCCACAACTGGGCGCAGTTTGAAGCCAACATCAACGTCGTCATCCGTCTTGGTCGGTTCGAACAAATTTCCACCAAACAAATTTTGGAGCGCATCAAGCTCGATCACATCTTCTGGCTCTACAAGGACTGGCGCCCGCCATCAAAAGGATGCCATCTGCCTCCGAGCGACATGTACGTCCGAAGAAATTTGATTCTGAACGTGCTCAAATGGCTGTTCGACGAAGTCGTCTTTGTCCTGCTTCGAATTTGCTTTTACTGCACAGAGACGACCTTGCACAAGCACCGAGTGTTCTATTACCGACGGGAAGTGTGGTCCAGAATTCACAGGAATGCCGTGCGAGATCTGTCACTGCGTGGTATCATTCAGCATATAGAACGAAACGACGTGGAGACGGTTTTGAACGCGAGACAACTCGGATTGTCTCATTTTCGCTTCTTGCCGAAGAAAAATGGCGTTCGTCCCATTGTCAATTTCAAGCGAAAGTATGCCAATCCGTTCCAGGCCAGCCACATGCCGAGCATCAACAGTGCAATGAGGGTCGTCCAAGAAGCACTGACGTTCGAGATGCAAGAGAACAAGAAGAGGTTGATGGCTTCCAGTGTACTTAAGGACGAGGAGATCTATCACCGCCTGGTCCAGTTCAAGCGCTGTCTCCAGCGGTCGGATGGCACGTTACCAACGCTCTACTTCGTGAAGGTCGATCTCGAGAGGGCGTACGACAATATCAAGCAGGAGCGACTGTTCGAGTTAATTTCGAGTGTTTTCCATCTCGACCGGTATTTGCGCGTAAAATGGAGTCAGAGTAGAATCGACAATGGTCAGTGCAAGTGTGCTTGGAAGAGGAGGATCGTTCACCCATCCAAACACCCTCAGTTTCCCGCAGTTGTGGCCGAGTTGTCTGGCCAACTTCGGAACACCATCTTCACCGACGGTGTCAGAACCGAACTGGTCAGTCGAAGTCACCTTTTGGATCTCCTTCACCAGCACATCTTCTTCAACATTATTCGAGACGGCCGACGATACTACCGTCAAGTTGGCGGTATTTCCCAGGGTTCGACAACCTCGGCCTTGCTGTGCAGCCTCTACTACGCCTATTTGGAGCACAGTGAGCTGAGTGAATTCTCTTCTTCCAGCAGTCCTCCATCCCTGTCGGGAGAGGTGCCAGCCGGGCGACAACAGCTCTTGCTGCATTGGATCGATGACTTTTTGTTCGTCACGACCAACTTGTCACACGCGAAAGCCTTCGCGAGCAAGATGCACGCGGGCTTCGCCGACTACGGATGTTACAGCAATCCGCTGAAAACCGTCGTCAACTTCGACCAAGTTGTCGACGGCGGCGAGCTGCCTCGGTGTCTCACGGGGAATGGCGACGCGCATCCGAGCATGCGTTGGTGTGGCTGGGTGTTGGACACGATCACGCTGGACGTTCAGAGAGACTTTTCGTTCGTCGGTCGCATGGAGGATTCGCTCACGCAGACATCTTCATCTCACCCGGGTAAGGCTCTCTTGAAAAAAATGAGCACGGCGATTCAGTGCAAAGTTCATCCGATGCTGTTCGACGCGGCCTTCAACTCCTCTGACACCATCTTGTCGAATCAGTTTCACGTATTGCTCTTCTCAACCATGAAGCTCTGTTGTCTGGATCGGGGCAACTTCGTCGTCGGTCGGCGAATCACTCCCTCTTTGGCGCACGAATCCGTGCCGATCGACCGATCGTCATCATCTCCGAGGAGGTGTCGATCTAACATTCGCTTCTTGCTCCACATCGTGCTCTCCATGATCAACAAGCTGGGCTGGTCTATCCGGCACAAGGGATCGAGCAAGGCGGCTCTGGCTGCCGGCTACGAGGCGTGCTCCATCTCTAACCATGACGTGTTGACGTGGCTCGGACTTCAGGCCTCTCGGTGCGTATTTTCCAAAAAAGACGGCTACGAACTGTTTTTGAAGCGCGTCAAAAAAATGCAACTTCGCCTCAGATTCGACGCTCATCTGCTTCGTCGACTGGAAGCGGTCGTTCATTCTGGAAAGGAGAGATTCTCTGGTGTTCTGAGCTAGCTCTCCCAAAGAGAGAGAGAGAGATTCGGCGAGCGTGTCCCATACTCTAACACTTAAAGCAAAAGGACAATCGTGTGTGTGTGAGTGTGTTGTCATCTTTTCTCGCTTTGTCTCTCGCGCACATGCAAAATAGTTGCCTCCTTGAAGTTGTTAGGGCACACATCCTAATATCAAATCAAGTCTCTGCCCGATTCTCTTCTCTTAGGTTCGCGCCGTATAACAGGCGCTTTTCGAATTTGTGCCTTTTTTTTCCCGGCCAAATTCGCACACACCTCTAAGTGTATTGGCGTGATACGCTCTTCGCAAATCCAGACACGTCCAGTCCATACATGCGCGTCGTCCTCCTCGGAGAAACGTTTCCGCGCTTCTTTTCGAAACTTTTGCCAATCGAGACCTTCTCCCTCTGCGCGTGCGCACCGCGAGATTTCTGGAAACTGCACTGGCAGCAACTCTTCCCCTGATCCAGAACACGGGCCAAACCTCTCCTTTTGCGTGCGCGACCGCGGGCGAGAGTTAAAAAGTTCAATCGACGACCGCACGCGCGCCTCACACTTTTCTCTCTTTTCCTGAGAGAAAAAAGAGTGCGCTTCTTGTACGGCCGCTTTATACCAAATTCTTGCTGTATTTTTTCCGAGTGAGCGACCACGCGGTACACGTAGCACTTGTGCTTGTGGTTCAGGTGCAGCATCACTTGCATTTCCTATCTGCTCCTGGTGAGAGATAGCTTGCATCAACTCTCATTCGCGACCGTCGGGCACCGGGCCAACAGAGAGACGTGCTGTATATTTTCGTCTCTAGTTAAGCAAAAAAAAACGCTGCCTCTAATCTGTAATCGAGATTTTCTCTACTGCGGCCTGGTAGAACACTCTCGAGTGAGCAAGCCACCCCCTGCTCTCTCTATATATCGCCCTCTCTTAGCGCTGCGCTCGAATACCACATTGTCCGTAGAGCATGCCCGTCATCAAGGAGGGGTACCTCACTAAACAAGGGAACGTTCGTAAGAACTGGAAAAGGAGATGGTTCGTCCTTTACCCGACCGCCCTTAGCTACTATAAGAACCAGGTATGCACGCACGCTCAGAATCAGAGCGATTCTCTATCATCTTTCAGAGAGAGAGAGAGAGCCAGCATGCCTGCCTGTGACTAACGCGCCTTTCTTTTCCTCTCTTGGATTTGTGCGACGGGGCTGAACACAGAAAGAGTTTTCGCTCAACAAGGCGCTGCGTTCCGTGTCGCTGGATGAAATCAACTTCATTCAACCCATCTTGCACAAGAAGCAGAACTGTCTCGCACTCGGCACTCGGAAGCGGACTTATTATTTTGTGGCCGATTCTGGGGAAGAGATGAAACAGTGGATGCATGCCTTCCAAACACATATTCCGCACGCCAAAGTGCGCACGTTGGTTCTCCCTTCTTCATCTGAGAAGTCACTGGGCCACCCGGATGCTTCCGACAGCTCGGGATTATCACCCTATACGAAGGCGCAACCGTCGAGAGCAACTTATCAAAATCCGATGACACTGCATTACGGCATGGCACCTTCTTCTCTCCATCCCACCATTGCCGTGCAGAGGAAGGCGTTGGTGAGCGAGATGCTCGATGAGGAGCCAGAGCAGATCGATGATTGCGTCAAAAACTTGGATTTGGGTCCAGATACCGACGACAAGGTGATCATCGACGACTTTGAAATGATCACCGTCATCGGACAAGGTTCTTTCGGAAAAGTCGTCCAAGTGCTTCACAAGAAGACCAAGCAAATTTACGCCATGAAATCTCTGAACAAGCGCTCAATCATTGAGCGCGGGGAGCGCGAACACACCAAAGCAGAGAAGGAAATCCTTCAGACGATGAAGCATCCCTACTTGATGTGCCTCCATTTTTCATTCCAGACGACAGACAAGCTCTATTTGGTCATGGACTTTGTCAATGGCGGCGAGCTCTTTTACCATCTGCAGCAGGAACATACCTTCCCAGAGGAAAGAGCCAAGTTTTACGTCGCGGAGATCGTTTCGGGACTTGGCTATTTGCATCAAAACGGCATCGTCTATCGCGACTTAAAACCAGAAAACATTCTGTTAGATTTTGACGGGCACGTCAAAATGACCGACTTTGGGCTGTCCAAGCAAGGTCTCGACACGGCACATGCTCGTACAAAGACCTTTTGCGGCACGCCCGAATACCTGGCTCCCGAAGTCCTCCAGGGTGCATTCTACGGCAAGGCTGTCGACTGGTGGTCTCTCGGCACGCTCATCTTCGAAATGTTAACTGGACTTCCTCCGTTTTATGACGAAGATATTCAGCGGATGTACATGCTCAAGCTCACCACGGAGATCGAAGTCCCAGAATACGTCAGCGCAGAAGCAAAGGACCTGATCACCAAGTTCCTGGACAAGGATCCGGAAACTCGACTCCAAAACGTCGACACGATCAAAGCTCACCCGTGGTTTTCATCCATCAATTGGGATGACATCGAGCAGAAGAAAACCATTCCTCCCTACAAGCCCCCTGTCACTGATCCAAACTCGATTATGTGCATCGACGAAGGCTTCCTGGGCATGACGCTGACTGACGTCTGCAGTGATCCCAACGACAATGTTCAAGTACACTTTGACGATTTCACCTACAAAGCGTTGTGAACAATATATGTGCGTGTGCCTACACAACTCATTCATATTCCCTCTGGTTTCACCATGCATGCTTACTTGGTTGAATTTTCGTGATGCTCGTGCGTCTTGTGCGTCCTCTCTCTCTCAGGGAGAGACACCCAACGTGTAACCGCACATCCTTCGAACCCAGTCGGACTGAGAGGTTGTTGTATGCACGATTTTTGATCTTGCGTACAAAAGGAGAGATCTCGCCCACCAAACTGCACCCACGTCACAGTGCAAGCGCTTCACCATCTCCCACACTGCACTTATACCTGCATCGTGCGCGCTTGAGCCTTGAACGTGGTGAACCTCTTCTGCGTTCTCAGGACTTCTTTGTGGTGGTGACATTCTTCCTCCTACTCTACACTGTACGCACTGCTCTCACTTTGTCGCAGAACGCTTTTTCCTTGCGATCGGCTTGCATGACGGTGCATGCTGTCTCTGCACTGCCAAACCCTGACATGCAAATGAGAGGTGTGCGCCTGAAACATCTATAAAAAACCGTTACTGCTGCTGGACACACAAGCCGCCACATTATTATGTCCCCACGACTGGGAAATTGCACCAATCAATCCTTTTTCACACTCAAAAAGAAAACCAGCAGGCTGTGTGAGCTTGCACCTATCTCCGTGAGTCAAAATACCAGAGACATCACCGTGTCCCCTAAAAACAACACTTTAACACTTTTGACGCGTATCTCACAAATTGTGTACTTTTCAATGTTCCCCAGTCGGAGGTGCCCTCCTCTCCTATGAATTCACTCCCGTCTGGCTCACTATCACCACACTTCTCTCCATCTGTCGGAGGGGGGGGGTGCTTGCAGTGGTAGGAGACACGGTGTGCTCGAAAAAAAAACTTTGCGCGCACTTTTCTTCCCCGACGCGAGACCGCCCCACACAGACATGTAATTCTAGGACACGATGTCGCGGGAAACTCCCTGCTTGCTCTTCCTCGAAGTCCGTATTCGGTAGGATCGACGAAACGCGCGAGACCCATGCGTCTGCGCGATATGTCCAAAATCCGCGCGTTTCGCAACGCATTTACATTTTTATTCAACTTTTTGATACCATGTACAAATATAATTATCAGGGAGAGAGAGGAGGAGCAAAATGAAATCTATCGCAAATTCGGACGTTGAGGAAGCGCGCGTGAAGCTCTTGTGGCACGCGTTTTTTTTTAAGGAAAAAAAAACATCCTGCCGACTGTAGTGGTGCCCCGCGAGAGATTCAACTTAGCTCAAATCTGGCGCCAGAGTTTATTGCGTAAAGCAGTTTTTCTCTAAGCTGCGCCTTGGTGCCATAGGGAGGGAGCTTCAACATATTGAAGCATGTGTTGGCCGTGGGCAGAAAATCCGTGGTGTTTTCACTTTTGCGAATACAAAACGGAGGGTTCAAAGTCGCAAAGCCCAGAATAGGAGGTCTTGAGACAGAAGTTGTAAATTTCAAAAATAACACTTGCTGTTCATCTGAAAGCTCCTCCAAGACATCCCAAAGCATCCTGATAGTGAAGTGTCCCGCATGAAATCCATTTCCGTAGGAAGTGTGTGCCTTGAGATCTTGAACGTCAAGACGGCCTCCACCGCATAAGACAATAATCAGTTCTTCTTCATCGAACATCCGGAGCCAGTCGAGCTGAACGATGTCGGTCAAGCCATTGAAAAATGCATCAGACTGATCTCGAATGGACACGGAAAGCCTGTACCTGGCTAAGAGCTCTGCAAAGTGATCGCGAGTCTCGAGGGTGACGGGCACGTTGTTTCCGTCTGGAATGAGTTCATGGACGCCGCCAGTGCCGGTTGACGTCACAAAGTAGAGTCCCAATTCGTTGACATCGGGAGAACTCAGCGTCTCTCGGATGCCTCGATATAATTCGTGGTCCAAATACCAAAGGTCTTCGACAGAGGTCGAATAGCCAAGGATGTAACTTAAAAAGAAGGGCGCCAAAGGCAATTCAAGCAAAATCATCTCATAAATGCACTTACCTATAAGACGACCTAGAAAGGTGAATTTTTTAGTATGGTCTTCTACATAAATGGCGGAATCCGGATTTGGATAAAGTTGGTTTTGGGAAGTGACCAAGAAGAGACCGTAGTCGGGAGAAAAGGCCAACCTCATCACTTCCGAGAGAAATTCACGAAGCAAGCCGCCCCCGTCAATTCCAGGTTCCAGAACGCCATGTTCACTCACGAACTCTATCTTAATGGGTCCCTTGAGCCGCCCTTTCAACGGATTCAGTTTGTTGAAAGCATCCGACAAAAGTCCATCTCCACGCCGAATACAAATGAGTTGCGTCGCCTGCTCGTCGTAGAAACTGCCGTAGAATTCTTGCTTGTCTTGTGATATGAGTTCGTGAAGCATGGCAACTCTTACGTGAAGAGGAATGGCGAATGGCACGTAGCGGCCTATAGCCCCTTGTGGATTCAATTTGTTCATCAAATGGTCTGGATTGAGCTTCTCAATTGTAAAGACGGAATCTGAAATGACTTTTTTGATGTGGTTCTTTTTCTTCACGGTTTTTATCAAACCATTGAAAGACTTCATGAATTCAATGAATGAGTCTGAAATTGGTGTTGAAGATGATGATTGACGCTGCAAGCGAGAAGTCAGTACATACTTCAAAAATAAAATAATACTTTGACATTCGGTCAGATCGATCAATCTCTTCATCATGAGTTGTTTCTGCCTTTGGTAAAGCAGAGACGATGCATCCATTTCTTCGAACGAAACATGCGAAAGAACGTATTCGCAAGATAGACAAAAAATCGCCAAAAGTGATGCCTGGAGATCAGCCTCTGAAACAAATGCACTCGCGAAATTTCGTTGAATATATGGCCACAAGCATATGACTGGTTCGGCAAGCGCACCAATATCCCTCGTGGAATAATCTGAATACGTCTTGATGATAAGAAGCAAATCCGCTATATTCAGAACTTCTGAATACAGCTCTGCCTCACATACTTCAGAATAAAATAAATGACTGATTCTTCCAGCCCTGAGTTGAACAAGTGACTTTGCACAAGATCCCAACGACAGTGCAAGTGATGTGATGTGCTGTATTTCAATTTCTTGCGCACATAAATCGATGTGAGCATCGTCGTCCGCACCTGATTCGATGCAAATCCTCATTCCTTTCTCATGTTCATCCGCAAACTTGTAAAATGAGCCAATGTAAAATGCCATTTCGTTCGTAAAACCGCGATCCATTTGCAAGCCTGCTGAATTACAACCACCATAAATCTCCATCGCATTGGTCAAAAAATTGAATACCTGATTATAATTGCCACTGTTAACTGACAGTGTATCCCGAGCGGGATTATGCTTAACGGTCTTCAGAAGCAGCAAAACACATTCAAAGGAGTAATCGGCAAACTTTGGGAAACTGAGAGATTTCAAATACTGGCGGATAGCTGGCACCGTCAACAGCTCAAACATGGACTGGTTTTGATTCGCTACAATATTAGGGCGTTTATGTACACCGGTGCTGTGCTGGAAATTGATATAGATGCAAAAGCAAAACATGAACATGAGCTCGTAAGTAGTAGCATCGAAATATGACAGGTCTTGATCTTTTATGGTCGAGAGGAGCTTTAAACAGTCATATTTGTAAATCAATTGGATACCTATTTTTCTAGTCGTTTCAGTGATTTCTTCTGACAGGTCTACCCCAATTGCGTTACGGAACCGATCCAATTCGGTCAAAGTAAGGACAATTTCGAACAATTTATGAAGGAGTGGGCCGTTGTGAATGCTCTTCAAACTTGACAACATAAATCCGGAAAAATTGGACACCTGCAAAATCCACTGCTCTCGACAATTGTCATCTAGAGCAAGGCGCAAATATCTTGGAGATGATAAGACCGATATCAATTCATCAAGAAGAGCATAACTATCATCACCGATTTTTTTTGTAAAGAAAAGAAACTCACGCAATATTCTCATATACCAGTCATTGGTACCAAAACTAGAGGGTGATTCAACCGAGAAACCAGGTTCATTCTGGAAAACGCATTCTGTAGAATCTGGGTTTCGAAATGCCCATGTGGACTGAACCACTTTTCTGTAATTAATTGTTGACAAAGAAATTCTCCAAAGATGTTGCACAAGCTTTACCAAAAAAAGTTGCCTTCGCTGCTTCTCTCTTTCCTCTCTGGATTTACGACTGTAGTCAACTAAATTCGTGATGAGGCGCCGAAAAAACGTTATTTGGAGTGCAACTAGGATCACCTGTAAAAAACAAGCTAAAAAAACAATAAAAGTGCTACTCATTTAACTTCATCACCCCCTTTCCGAAAAATATGGGACAGCTTTCACAACGTAGACCAAGTTTGTGACGTACCAATAGTGCTTGCAGTATTCACGCTAGGGTTCTTGAGACATAGTTTTTTTCCAGTAAAAAACATGGGCTACTCTACTGAACGAGCAATGCTAAACACAAGTAAAATTTCACTTCAATGTTTGGTATTTAGTAGTTTTTATTTACCATAGCTTTTACAGACTCAAGAACAGCGGCTGATAAATCACCACTCTCGCTGACAGCTCTGAGTACAATAATATTCTAAAAAAATCAATTACCGATATTTTTCCTCCGCCCCTCGCGACGTTCAAGGCTTTCTCGTCGAGCAGTCTGAGCTTCTTCTACCAGGTCCCTCAGGTCAGGTGGAATATCAGCTAAAGAGGAGTAGGCCAGTCGCTTGATTCCCCCTTCATCTTTCAGCATCTCTTCGATATTCTTCCCATGCTCAAACCAGCCCAAATTATCCGCGATTAGATGATACTTTTCACACCCAGGGCACTGTACAATGACAATACCTTTAGTATAAGAATGCTTAGAAAATTGACGGGCAGACCTTTTCCCACACATTTTGCATGTAAACAAAAGCGTCAAAATATCCTTATCATGAGAAAAATCGAGTTTACCAATGACCGTTTTTTTACCGCTCTCCTCGTCACCTTGAGCCGGTCCGTTATGCGCTACATCCAGTGTTTTTTCCTGTGCAGACTCGGTTTTTTCGATTTTTTTATGGCCATGCAAACGGATGTCAGTACGCGCATCGCCTTCGCAATACGCAGATTCAGAGACTTTAGTAGAGGCCAAGTCGTCCTGCTTTCTACTTGATATATTATGGAGAGGGCGGGATCTTGGCACATGGTGGTAATCGCGAACTGAGCCTGTTGTCGCGCAATTAATGCGAGTGTACGACGAATTGAAGGCAAATCGTACGCACACTTGCTCGTGTATGACGTTTTTGAAGTCACACACAGGTACAGAACGATGGCGCAGATAGCCCAGGCATTTCGGTAGGATAATTATACCACTCATTATAAAACCGTTAGGGTAAGAAAGAACATAATCGCTACAGATAGACAGTGGGAGCCAATGCCGGTGGGCAATTTGATAACTGTATTCTAGAGAAAGCGTGTTAAAAAAGAAAGGGATTTACAGTCTTAAAACTAATTTAGACATTATTTGGACCGTCTTCACTGAGCGAATTATGTCTTCCAACCTGGAGTATGCATTGGATCTGATGCGTCGTCTTCCGCCGATGAATACAGATGACAACCTCTATGACCTGTGCGACCTGGTGCCTGATTTGTTGGGAGAACTTTTGAGTAGTGTCGATCAGACTCTGAAAATAGCACATGATAATAAGCAGGGGAAAGATTTCCTGCTATGTGATTACAACAGAGATGGCGACTCCTACCGGTATGATGACTAGAAATAGAGCTGTGTTCGATGAAATTCTCTTGCTAGGTCAAAATGAGAAATTGCTCAAACCACATGCACTTGCTTCTAGAAATTCTTCATCTCTGTAGCAACGAAATTGTAAATTAACCTTTACGTAAATTTGTTTTTGTGCCCGCCTGTAACTCGCCATGGAAATGTTATCTCTTATGTGGCAAAAATTGCCATGATATAAAAATTCTGCTAGATCACCATGGTCCAACGAGTATCAGCCACCATTTTCAGATGGCATTACTCCGAGTCCTGCCTTGAGGGAGTTGGAAATATGGGCCAACGAAGCATTCGACATCTACCGCGAACTGTAGGTAAATTTTGCGTTTTCAGCTATGCTGTATTTCAACCGCTCAAACATGCATATTGACATTTTTTAGTTATTTTGAGGGGGGCATTTCTTCGTGCTATTTGTGGGATACCAACGATGATGGCCTTGCTGGCGTTGTCCTCATCAAGAAAAGTAGGTAGGGCCAGAGGCGCCTTTTTTTGGGCTGTCAACCAAACTAACTTTTTTCTTTAGCCCAGGATCAGTCCAAGCAAGGCCAGCCTATGCGCGGTACATGGGACTCTATCCACGTAGTCGAAACCAATGGCCAAAAAGATTCGGCGGTGTACAAGTTGACATCTACTATCATGCTTTCAATTCAAACTAACACCGAACAGACGGGTGATGTCTGTTTGGCCGGAAACCTTACACGCCAAGAAGAAAGCACATTACCCGTGAAGAATACGAGGTCACACATAGTCAATTTTGGAAGAATGATTGAAAATATGGAGAATAAGCTTCGAATGACTACTGAGACGATTTATTTCGGAAAGACCAAGAATATCGTGTTAGACCTCCGTACTGTTATATCGACAGCATCATTGAAAGCGCGTGAGGCGGCCATTAAGAACATAAGTAATGCTCTTGGCCACTAGTGAGTGGGGAGAGGGTACATGGTTTACCTATGCCTCCTGCTTTTCATCCCCTATGTGATGTAAAGTCAAGCTCCTCTCATGAGAGCTAGAATAGCTTCCAGAAATCAAATGACATAGAGAAAAAGATGGATAGACCCTTAGCTATATTTGTCATTTACTATGCCAATGTAAACCTAAATCTATAAATTTCATACCAAAAAATCCATCTTGTTTTATGCCCTCAATAAAATTACTTGTCTGAATTCATACACTGATGTGCGAGGCAAAAACCATGGATAGAGGAGAACAGCTAAGAAAAAAGGGCATTTATAAATTAAGGAAACATCCAAAGAGTATGTCTTTCTGGCCCTCCAAGCACGGTGGGTTGTTGGCGATGTGGTTCTCTCATTAAAAATAGTGGCGCACAGGCTGCGATGCTGTCTCATTCAAAGCTCTCGTACCATATATATATATATAGCTTCCTCACCATTGTTCAACCTTTACCCCGTTTGCAGAGTTACCAGTTAATTCGAAAAAGGCAACTGACCCCCGAAGTGATAAGAGCGTCGCTCGAAAACAAAAAGCTGGAAAAAACAAGGATGATTCGGCGGATGATAGCAGCAGCAATTCGCGTCACGAATGCGGCTTGAAAAAAGAGAACTCCGAGTTGAGTTTGTTGCCGCCACTTTCTACAGACGAGTCAGCACAAAACAGTGAAGACAACAGTGATGATCTGTACGACATTATACACGCTGAAAATCCCAAGGTAGCAGCAGCTAATAG
>CAXIEJ010000169.1:0-37282 GCA_964023215.1 Eledona agricola
CTGCATTCCTTTGTTTGTGTCAATAATACTCTCTCATATATAACACAAAATTCATCTGCTTTAGAACGATACAACTCCAACCTTTGCTTGGACAGAGCTGAGTTCGTTCGAGACACACACATCCATATTGTCCAGTCTTCCGGGCTGGGCTATAAAGCTGCTCTAAGTTTAAACTCACAACCGCGCTGCTATAAAAAAAAATAATCAATGGCATCTAGATTATTTCTCTCCCACATGCTCGCGCGATTCTCTACCAACTGGAATTTTTTTTCACGATAATTGTGTCAGAGAACAGTTTCTCATTCACAGATATATTATAAGAGGACTGCAATTAATTTTTTTTTATATTTTATTTTTAAATAACAACGCGCCACTTCACTTCAATGCGCTTCTTTACGTGGCTGTTTATTCGAAAGTTTTCGCAGCTGTAGTGCTTCAACGAGAAGGGGGATACAACGTGGATTTGTACGTTTTTGTACATTTTTTTTTAAAAAAAATAATTCCAGTCACAGACTGATTTTTTTTTAAAGAAAACGCCATGTCTTCTGTTTCGTCAGGTGGCTCTCAAGAGGCGTTTAACCTTTCCCGGCCGAATGCGCCGCATGTGGCGCCTCTGAGTGATAATTCGTGCGAACAAATGATTCATTCGGAAAATCTCGCGGGGCAAGCACGTCCTATCTCATGTCCAATTAGGCGAATCAAACTCATCATACCGGAGAATCACCTTTCCCTGGATACACCATCGCTTTCGGAGCATTCACACATACCATCGGCCGCCAATCCATCTGCAGCCGAGGAAAAGAAGCCAGTCATGGAGAAAAAAAGTCGGAGGAAAAAAAAAAAGTTTCAGAAATCCAAGGAAGGCGGCGATCGAGCTTCAACTGTCGAGAAGCGAGAAAAAACGGTGCTCGACAAAAACTATGAACTAGAAGTTTTACAGGAACTAGAAGAAACGTTTTTATCGATCAAGCAATCGTTGAAAAACGTGGAACTTCGTTGCATGTTAATTATTGCATCAAGCATTTATTCAGAACTGCTAGAAAGAGCTTGTCTAGATGCTTTCTACGAAGTGCAACACAAAATTCTGGCAGGAGAAATCCATTTCGACCATCCAAAAGCTCTTTCTTATTTGTTTGACGTGTTTGGTCAAAATATAAGCCTGTACAAGCCCGAATCGTTCGCATGTGACGAAGGGTGCCAAAGGATTATTTCTGCCTCGAGGTATGCTCCGCACTTGGAGAAATGCATAGGACTGAACACTAGAAGAAGCGCATCTAAGGCCACTGCCAGACGAAAAAAAGGTCTAAATTGGTAGCAGCCGATTATTGTTTCAATAAATATATATACATTTGATGCGAAATGAAAAAAAAGATGCCTTAGAGACTGTGCATGTTGTGTTCGTAGAGAGGATATGTCTGATGATAGGGAAGACGCGAGCGAGCACACACACGCACACAGAAGAATCTAGTCGTTGATGATTATTTTTTGAAGGCGAATTATCTGAGTTCAACTTTTAATTTCTCGACAACTCGCTTTCTCAGTCTTTCTTGAAGCTTGTCCACCTCTTCGTTTGTCAACGTTGAATGCATGCTCCTGTAATGAATACGATAGCAGTGGCTGTCTCGTTGACTGACAGGATGCTTGAACGTATTGATGAGCATGACGGCTTCAACCATTTCGCCCGCTTCCTGCCTGATAATTTCGAACAGGTCGTTTGACTGGTAGGAAGGATGAGTCCAGAAGGAGATGTCTTTGAAGCAAGAGGGTTGGTTGCTGAAAGGTTTAAATCGCGTCACTTTTTTGGGGGAAAACTGGGATTTGAACCTCGGATCTTCTGACCAGAGCAAGCGTATATCTGGGATATCGAACAGGGCCATTGTGAGTCGCTCGAGACCAAGACCGAACGCCCAGCTTCGATGAGCACTTCGGCCTGCATGAGAGAGAATCGATGGATGGACCATGCCGCATCCGAGAATCTCTAGCCAGTTTCCATTAAAACAAATTTCCATCTCGAACGAAGGATTTGTGAATGGGAAATAAGCGTCGATCCACCTTGTCTCAAACGCGTCTGAGAACAGATGTTTCATCAATCCATCGAGCATCTCTTTGAGATCTTGGATGACGTCTTTCTCGTCGACGTGCTGGCTGACCAGATGAATGGCATCGAGTTGATGGAAAACAGGATAATGACAGTGATCAATGGTGTCGCGTCGATAGACATCTCCGACGATCAAAGAAAATTCGTGGTCGGCCATCGTCGAGAGGACTTCGACTTGGTGAGCGGTTGTGTGGCAGCGGAGCACGTGATCATCGTCGAGATGGTACGTGTCGGTTGGACTTCGAGAGATGTGGTCGGAAGGAAAAAGCAAACTGTCGAAATTTTGAAATTTGGTGACAACGGGAGACAAACGGTCGAAACAGCGGATGCGGTGATCTTTGAAACGGTCTAATTTCAAGTGACTTTGGCGTGCTCGTTCTGAGTAGACGATCTTTTCGAAGTAATCCTGAATCAGGTAAGAAATGGTGTGAATGGGATGTCCCGGCATCAGATGTAGGTGTTTTCCGAGCTTCGACTCGACCAATGGCGGAACATTGAAAGATGGGTGATTCCGGTAAGAGTCGATCAGCGAGGTACTTGCTTTATATATGGTTCAGATTGCAAAAAAAAAAAATTCAATTTAGTTGTGGTTAGGCAAAGCATGATGATGAGGTTGTGGTTAGGCAAAGCATGATGATGAGATTGTGGCAGAGCTCATCAATATGCCCTCTGACTTCTAAATGTGATGTGCGCGCGCGCGCGACGGAGTCCCCCCGCCCCTAAAAAAGAGGGATTTTATACGAAATAGAAATCCTTACATGATGACGGGATCGGCGTGAACCCAGAACCAACAGCGCCCAACTTGGTCTGATGAAAAGAATGGACCAGGCCATTCCTCGAACGTGGCAGCCACATGGTTGCAAATGCGGCGTAGAATAATAGAGAGCGTGCTTCTAGAGCCCCTTTGCAAACTTTGTCTTTTAAAAAATTTTTTTTTTTTGCAACTCTTTCAAGACGCTTGCTCATGAGCACACGCGCCTTGATCCACGTCTGCACTCACACGGCTCACATCAGCCAAGACAAAAAAATTTAATCCAAGGCACTTCTTTGTCGCCCCATATGTCTTTTTTCTGCTTTGTGTGCATTGCTCTTCTCAAAACATGCCGGGGACAACATCATCGGACGCACATCGGCCGGAAGCATGAGCACATCTTTTGACCTTGTTCCTCTCTGAAAAGAGGAGAGGAAAAATGTTGACCACAAATTGTTTGGCAAAGAAAAATCATTTCGGTTTTCGCGTGGATACATGCGTACACACGCTACAGAATACACAAGCTAAAGCATTTTTTTGCTTGTGAAGCTCTCCTGACCAGCGTCAGCTCTACACGCCACTTCAAAGCGTGTATCATCCTTTTTGTCGGTCACCCATGTTGACCAAGCTCGGTCATCTCGGTAGACTGGGCTCAAGGCGACTTGCGATTCCTTCCCACCAAACCGAGATTTCACATCAAAAGCACCTTTTGATCGATTCGAAACCAAGGTTTGTTCGGACCATTGGAAAGCCGCACCCGCGTGTCCGATTAAGCCCAACCGGAGACGCCACAATTTACACCGGTTCGTTAATATATATATTTTTTTAAAAACAAAATCATCGGACGTATGACGACCATGTCAGAGCTCGGATCGTGTCTCTTTCGAACGTCATTTCTTGACCGTTGATGCGTTATTTTACCATGGACAGACCCCCTTCGAAAAAAATACAAATGGAAAGAACATGATGTCAAGAATTTGATGACATATTTAGACCATGCAACCTTCAAAGTCAAAACTCTGCCGGAACTCGAGCGCCTACCGGCACTTCAGGATCGCCTGAATGAATATATTCGTAATTGGTGGGGCAGAAAAATGGCTGATCGTCGAAACGCGGCTCGAATTCGACGACAATTCCGTTTGAAGCACCGCGCGACAAAAAAAATCAAGCGAAAAATGCTGTTTTGGCAAAGAACTGAGGACATGAAAGAGCAGAAGATCGTGCGGGATCAGCTGCGAGGTGCAAGAGAATCTCGTGGTGAACAATTTTCGTTCAAAAAGTTTTTGATGCAGACCAGAGAAGCTCAACGTATTCCACCCATCATACATGACGAAAAAACATTTGAAGATGCCATTCAGCGAGAGCTTGATACAAAACATATTCGAGGTATGCCTTTTTATCGTAGAGATGGTGTCTGTGTAGCTTCAAATGACCGTTTTTTAGTACAAAGGTCTTTGTGTGTATTTCCTGTGTAACGACTCCATTCGCCATGCAAACAGCACACACAATATTGACTAAACGAGATTACATTTTTTTCGGCTCGTAAAAAAGGTCCCGCGTCATCTCGACGAAAGCTGTACCCGCGTGCCTCTTACGCGATGCGCTTCACTACTCAGATCACCGATCCCATCATTTATCAGTTGAAGAAAAAAGGCCACATCACTCAGTTTATTCGTCAACATGAGCAGGCCATTCTAGATCGAGTCATAGCTCAGCGAACGGCCGAGCGACGTGCATTGCGTAAAGAGGAGAAAGAACAAAGAACGATTGCTCGTCTGGCTCAGGCACAAAAGCTTTTTGGCAAATGGCACGAGGAAAACGCCCGTCTAATCGCTCTGAAACGCGAATATTGTGTTGCTAGGGAAAAAGTTTATGCGAATGCCAGAAAGGAATTCCTACTCGCTTTAAATAGCCAAACGCATCTTTGGTCAGACAGCCCAGACGAGTGTAAATACATGCGATTCAGATTCGGTGAAGGTGTCCAATTTCCATTTAACAACACCTATTATCGCTAAACGTAATTTTGCCCATCGTTTTTAAGTGGGGTCACGTTCCGCTCTAAATAGAAAATAAACAGAATCTATTCTAAATTTGGCCTTTCATTGCCCCTGGACTGCAAAGCCTCCAACGTTGGAAATAGCTGGAACGCATCGCTTTATTAATATCAACTTGCTCATATACTCTCTAATCCTAGGGCTGGGAACTCTCAGAAGAAGCATTCGCGCTAGTTGAGACGCTCTCTCCAATTATGATATTTTGTGCTAGTGAATTTTTATATTTCCATATTCTGCATTCATCGTCTATTCTGACTACATTCTGACCTGCTCGTAAACCCCACATTGAACGCGTTAGAGCGCATTACGAAGACACTTGCGTCATTCAATTCGTTGTCTTTATCACCCTGCTTCTTTGTATGTGTGTGTGTGTGTAAGAGGATGGCCGACCATTTCAATTGCGTCTTATTTCTCTTGCTGACAGCATTGTATCGTGTCAGATGAATGGGTGTATAAACATTGTTTGCGTTGAAGCTGGCACATTGACATTGTTGTTCTATATAGAAAGTTTGCAATCACGCTCGCAGTGAGAGAATATACATTTGTGACGGGTCTTAGAGTCGTGTGCGTGTGGTAATCACGAGCACATTCTATACAATGAACTTGAACAAAGCTTTCGGGGACAGAAAATCGGAAAGACCACCTGTTCCGTTTATGATGGCCAAGAATGCGAACAACTTGAAACTTGACACAAAAGAAGACCAATCTTTTGAGAAATTGTATTTGAACTTTCCTGGAGATGCGGCAGCAAATGCCGGTGACCCTTCTTCACAAGGGCAACAGGGCTCTCAAGACACACTTGGAACGATCGAGCAAGGGTTAACAGGCCGACTGTACCACTGCCTCCGCAGCCAAACACGTTAGGGTACGCGATGACAACGCTGGAATTTCAGATATACTGCAATTCTGTTAGTTATGCATTTTTACCTAATATTAATAATTTATTTGAAGTAAATTGAGCCCAACTCTAGGTATATCGAGCAGTAACGTGGTTAATGTGCTTAATCTCAAGCCCAAGCCGAACCACATGGACACGCCACCATTTACTTCTACATTTGGCTACGCCAACAGTCCGGGGTATTTGCTCTCTAGCAAGGTGCGCGTGTTTTCTCTTTTATCAAAGTAAAGAGCAGTCGGTGAGAGACAGGTTGTGCGTGCCTCGCGCAGACCGTCTGACGAGGACGCCCTTGACTCAGCAGAAAAGGGGAACACTGAAACCTCTCTCGGTACTGACACGCTCTTTTTGTCTAGGGTGTTTCAGACATCGATTCTTCCAAAGAACCACTTGACTACGCGAGAATTCAATCATCTGACGTCGGAGGTGTACTAGACCAGAACGTCATGTCTGTACCTATCGATAGCTTCCAAGTCAGAGCAAACCCCAATGTTTCAGATACGTACAAGGAAGACATGACAGAATTTTTCGAAAAATTCGAGTCAAGATTGCACGAATTGAGCAAATCTGGCAATTCTGTGACGAAATTCCCAGTTCCAGACATCGCCTTGGAGCAAGTTAATTTTTCACTGGCGAGCACGCCTGTACGTGTGTGTATTACACCCTTTTCTGCGAGAGCCAATTTCTCTCTATATGTATGTGTTGTTTAACCTCTTTTTGCTGCGTGTGTGCGCTCTCTAGACTAATGTCGGCAACGCCCCAGAATTCGTGAAGGAAGCTTTGAAAATTATCAAGGGCGAGTACAAGCACATCAAGTACCTTTCCGTTCCACACGATGCGGGCGTTGGCACCACTATCAGCTCCACGGATGATTCAGAAGAACCCTCGAGCAGCAGTTCGCAGAACCCTTACCTACCGGAAACCACTACTGCATTGCCCAAAGGTCCTAGCACGAGAGCCGTTCAAGATGGTCGCAAGAGGGAAAGCGTTATTCACCAGCACCCCGGTCAATCAGGATCATGCGAGGGTATTAATATCATCAAGAATATGCTGTCTACCAATCCTGAAGAACGTCTTCGACAACTCGAAGAACTGCACCATACCGTCTGCTCACCTGAGTCAGATCTATTTAAGTTCATGAGGTCGCGACTGTCTACATCGACTCACTTTGCACCTCTCTTCGCTTCTTACTCTCCGAGACCTCTCTCTCCATATGTGTCTGCGAATCGCATTTTGATTCATTTGAAAAATTTCCATTGGGCCAACGTCGGCAACAACGACCAGATCTACGCAACTCTAGCCCTATACGACGTCGAGCAGCGTATCAAACTCACCGAGACGTTTCCGTTTGATTTCCTCAACCAACTTGAAGATCCGACCCTTAAGTCGCAACTGCACGAACCAGATCTGATGCCTAAATTGCATCGCATTCTCGTATCGCTCAGCTACCGTAGTCAGCATATCTACATTTTTGTGCGTCTGGTAACGATTCTGAAGGGAGACGTGGACGAAATAACGTCGTTTTACACCGAAACTTCTCCTCTCAGCATCAAAGAACGACAACGTTTACAGCGACTGACTTCGACGTCGAATGAAAAACTATATCCGTTTACGCAAAACTTTGCCTGGGGATTTGCTCAAGTGTTCAATGACCGAGGGAATTTGCTCTTGCACGATGACACGAACATCAAGCTCTATAAGATGAAGCCAGTCATGGATGACAACGCATTCTACGAGCACATGATGAATCCAGAGAAGCCGAAAGTTTGTCGACCATTGGAAGGCTATTTGAATCTAGCCGGATACTTCTACTCTTCGGAAAAATGCAAACTCCAAAACGTTTTGAACGTCAACAATGTGCCCTATAACGACTATAACCTTCTGGAAAGCGGATCTATCGTGCCTCGTGCGAACAGAGCCATTATCAGTGACACTGTTAAGGAACTCAAAGAGTTCGAACAGCCGTTCCACACGCCATACACACGTGCCGCCTATGAGAACAACTTGTACGTCTATATCAAGAACATCAACACGACGACAAACAAGGCCAAAACGAAGAGCGCTGCCCTACGAGTGTGGCTTCTAGAGACAGAGGGAAATCCAGAGACGGTCTGCGTACCGGCCATCTATACCCCTCAAGGGACTTTCTCGAAGTACTACATCACGACGATTGACTACGGAGAAAGGAACTCTATGTGCTGGAACGAAATTAAGATAAATTTGCCCCTTACGTTGACAGAAAAACATCATCTGTTATTCCAAGTGCTTTCTGCCAATCTGAAGGTCATCAATCCCAAAAAGAGAGTGAGTGGCTCCTACACGCTGCTGGGGCAGTGCTTCCTTCCGCTCTACAAAGCTTGTTGCTTCACGGACGATGCGACTTACACCCTCAAAGTACAATCACCACCTTGCGATGGCGTGCTTGCCGAAAAACTCTACTTGATCGAGCCACCTGAGAATTTTGTTGATGAAGAAAAGTTTACGATCACAATAAGTACCCATCTCTCTTCTCTCTTCTACACGGTGAACGAACCGCTGTCCGTTTTTTACCACAACGTTTACAGGTCCGGATCAGACTTTCTCAAGGCATTGGAGGGACTATCCAAGGTCCCGGAGCGAATCGTTTTGGCCAACTTTGTCTCTATTCTCAACCAACTGTGGAAAGTTCTGCTGTCAGACAAGCTGGACGAGTCGTTTTTTGGCCACACCTTCTGCACGATCGTCGATGTTGCCCTAAAAGTCTACAACTTAACTTCTGACAGCGAGAATGTCAACGTCAGCGAAGAGTTGCTGAGCTACGTCAACTACCACTACGACCCGACGGAGTACAGCAGCTTGTCCTACGAGCCAATTTGCGAAGCTTGGGTTTACTTGCTGAACATCTCGTCGAAACTGGACAAGGCGCAAGCCAGCAAATCGAACATTAGCAGGTTGACGACAGCGACGGTGTTGGACTTGAGTTGGTGGCTTTTCGGCATAATCAAACGCAGCATGGAGTTCAAAATTCTCGGTTCGAACGAAATCGAGTCGGATCTCAACCGTCCAGATCGTTTTTCGACCAAATTTAAGGACAACCTGACGCACGTCTTTGAATTTTTCCACCTCTATTACACCTTATCTCCGGAGAAGTTTGTATTTTCCAATCGTTCCATTGCCTCTTTTTTCCGAGATCTGCTCAGAATCATGGATCGGGGGTTCGTTCTGTCTCTGATCCACAACTACATGTCGACACTGGATAACGATCCTTCAACCTTTGCTTTGCGATTTGAGTTTTTAAAACTTCTATGCCAATACGAGCACTACATCCCTCTCAACTTGCCCGCTACGATCGAATACAATCAACCCGAGCTGATCTACAGACCCTATCTGTCGAGGCACTTTTTCGGCGGACTGTATACCGAAGAGTTCAAGCACATCATTCGATGCGGTGAATCGAAGGAATTTTCAGAGATTCGACAAACGGCCATTGTGAATCTCCGGAATTTGATTTGGAAGCACAGTAATGATCCTCGATATGCTAGCATAGAAGACCGCAAGCACATCGCTGGCATCTACTTTCCCTGGATGATTCAAGTGATTTCCAGCGGATACCTTATGAGACTCTACAAGCGAATCTGTTTGAACGCCGGTCCCTCCTCTTCGAAGGGATTGTCGTCCCAGTCGGCGGCCCCTCAGTTGATGGCCGATACGCCGAGTTCTTCGGCGCTGTCGGTGGAGACCGAGAATGACAAGGAAGTTGCGGAATTCAGAGACTGGTGCATCTGCATCACGTGGATTCTGTGCTTTTGCGACCGTGAAAAGCACTTTTCGGCTTGGAAGAACAGCGACTCAGGCAAAGGTCTGGAAAGCTTTTTGGTCTTTTTGCGCATTTGCAATAACTTCTTCGCAACTGAGTCGGCTCCACTGCAAAATTTTTTTGTCGTTCTCACATCCGAATTGCTGAACCTCTTTATGCTGGGCTCTGAAGAGACGTTGGTCGTTGAAAACTCAGAAGTCTACGAAGCATTGTCTCAAGTTATCATTCAGACACTGAAGTTGCAACGCAGTCCACGCATCATCTCGTCCATCTTGGAGGTCATCTCCTTCTACGTGCTCACACTCCCGAAACCCCTGTTTACCTACGGGGCGACTGACGCCGTCTGCTGTGACCTTTGCTGCGAGATTGTGAAGTTGTGTCACGCGCAGAGCACGATGGTCATGTCTTGCGCGACGACGATCTTGTACATGATGCTTCGAGAAAATTATCGAGAGAGCGGCTCTTTCACGCGTCTCAAGCTCTACTCGACGATGGCTTTGAGCCGAAATACGAAGGTGACAGGATCCAATCAAAATGACGTCATTCACTCGCTGCATGTATTGTTAAAGTACTCTAATCCGAGTGATCCACCTGACTTTGTGAAGCAGGTTCAAACGTTGGTGGAGCGGCATATTCGCATCCTGCAAAACACTCGAAAGGCGGTTACGAGCTCCAGCAAGTTCTCCGACAGCAAGCTGGAGTACTATCACGCAATTTCGAGCGAACACGTCGATTGTCCGGACTTGCGCGTGCAGTGGCTGTTGGAAATGAGCAAGCTGAATGAAAAGACGGACATGTTCGAGGAAGCGGCGCACTGTCGCTTGATCGCTGCCTGGCTCGTTTCCACCTATCTTTACACGACGAATCCTGTTGCCTATCCGAATCTCGAGTACTTCCCCGGCATGCTGGCTCGAATTACGCCTATGATCAAGTACGAGGCGCCTTTATCTCTACTGTGGTATCAAAACTCTAAAATTATGTCAACCGACTTCACTGAAGATGGTTTGGTCACTTTCCTGACGAGTGCCACCAATTTACTGGTTAAGTGCGAGAGCTACGAATTGGCGGCGAGCATTCTGCTGCTGCTGAGTCAGTTCTCGATGGACACGCGTCACTATGTCAACGTGGGACAGTATGGCACTCAGATCAGCGACACGTCCATTCGGGCGCACCAGAGCAACCGCATGCAGTCGCGCTTTCAATACAACTACTATCGAGTTGGTTTCTATGGCAAAGGCTTCGGAGAGTCCAATGGAAAAGAGTATGTCTATCGCGTTTCACCGACCGAGCGCCTCGTCGATTTTACCAACAACATCAAAAAGCGATACGAGATTGTTTTGGGTGCCGATGCCGTTGAAATTCTGAACAATCGGCCCATTTCCAATCAGAATTTAGATCCTCAACGGCACTATCTACAAATTGTCAGCTTGGAAATTTACTTTGACGTTTCGGATTTGCGCGATAGAGACATCAGCTATTTGGATCGTAATTCGAACCTGACTCGATTTTACTATGAAACGGCCTACGCACCTGACGGTGGCCGCCCTTGCGAAGAAGTCGACAAGATGTATAAACGCAAGGAAATCATCATCTGCAAGTATCCTGTTCCCTGTATTTTCCAGCGCATTGAACTCTCCGGCAAGGAAACTAAGACACTGGGCCCAATCGAGACTGCCATTGATGTTTTGGTCAACATCAGCTACAAGCTCAAGCAGGCTCTGAACTGTACGCCACCCAACACCAAAACACTTCAAATTCTACTCCAGGGCGCCATTTTGACTCAAGTGAATGCCGGCCCAGCTGCCATCATACGCAAGTTTCTGGGAGACGCGCAGCAATACCCGCCGGAACTGGTTGAGCAGTTGAAGGATCTGGTCAGGTCGTTTATGCGAGCCTGCCAGTTCGGCCTGAGGTTGAACGCCAAGCTCATTCAAGAAGAACCTGATTTAGAGGCTCTGCACGTGGCCATGAACGAGGCCTTCATTCAACTCAGGAATGAGGTGTCTGACCACATAGAGGTTTAAAAAAAAGTTGTACCGAAAGTGAGACACAAGTTGGCAAATATATATGCCCGTTATGTGTGCAATCCCTTTTCAAAACACAGAATCCGGATTTATAGCCGTTGCCATCTTGTGTGAGCGGCGGGCTGGATCTCTTCTTGAGAATGCTGTCTTTCTTTTCAGATTTTCTGTTCTTGTGTGCGCGGGGGAAGCCTCTCTGTTTTTTCCCCAGAGAAAACGTGCACAATATACAACCAGAGAGCAAGTCCACTCTTATTTTTCTTTTTAACGGCGTTTTTCAGCTTGTTTGCTTTCGCATTCTATTTTTGGCGCACCACCTTGTCGCAATGCGTTTCACGCGCCGACATACTTGTAAAACCCGGACTACCGAAGGAGGACATTCCGAAGGTTTACATGACGCGTAGCAAGTCTCTGCTCCTGATTTTTTTTTAGCGTAGTGTGCATCCTATCCTTCTAGCACACGGAGTTCGCAATCATCGATCCATTCTTTTTTGAATCAACAAGCTAACGGTTCTTTTGCTAATTGTCGGGAAATGTCTGACCGCGCTCGGCCTGCACACGATGGTTATGTGTTAACTGAAAAGTGGTTTCACCCACACTTGCCGTTCATGTTGAGCCTGAGTATAGCGCATCTTCTCCCAGATCAGTGTCAATAGCAAGCACGATTCAATTCGGATCGGGTACAATAGATGAGAGAGGGAGAGCGCGCGCGAAAAAGAGTGCATGTTGCGCTTGATTCATTCATGAAATATCTCTGATCTTGCTTTAATCAGAATGCATTGATGTTGACGTTCGGTTCAACTGTGACTCCAAACATCCAGTGGACCGTCCTAGTCTGCTGCTGTGCCTTCCTAATGACAGCACAACGCTACGCATCGAACAGCAATCTAAACGTTATATCTTGTACAAAAATTCTCTTTTTTTTATAAAATTAGCGAACGGCAATATTTCTTTCCTGACTTTTCTGTGCTACTTTCTTGTACAGAGGCTACTACGTTGACATCTGTTTATGCCGAAATTATTCCTCTTTTAACATCGTGCTTCCTCGTCAATACAAGGTCAGAAATTCACCAGTACGCGTCAATTGTGCAAAAAACTTTCTTTTTCGGTGTCCGCTTTAATATGTATTTTGCCCCTTTCGCTTCTGACAATTACTGGATCGTGCATCGATACTATCTGAATACGCAGCCACCGATATGAGTGCCTACCTAGAGCCAAGTCGAGCATTCGAACACACTGAGTATCTGAATATTATTGGTGACCGTGGACTCGATTCAAATTTCAACCAAACTTGGGAGACATTGTTTTCAGTTGGTTTCATCATACTCTGCAACACGATCACGACCATACTGACTGGGTATCTTGAAAAGAATCTCATCCAAGACTCAAAAAGTACAGAACAACTCCCAAAAAAATACAAATATGTTGCTGCAATTGCTCTCTCAGCCGTGACTACATCGGCATTGCACCTCTTTTTTCCACGCTTGTTTTCCATGAATTCGATCCAGTATGATTTTTGGTGTTGGGGGCATCTTGGTGCCAGAAGTATTTGGATAGTTGGTTCTTTTTTTATTCTTTATTGCGAAATCGAGCGCCTTGCACTTTTTCACTTGCCTCGTTCGATTGCTACTATCAGAATCGGAGTGGCCACTCAGTGCACCGTGCTTTTGCTCTGCAACTGGTGGAACTGCAAACATCTATCTTTGAGCTTTTGGATATGCTTTTCTTTGACCACAGTCTGTCACATCATCTTATTTTCTCTGTGTTCGTGCTCACGTCTCCGCCGAATACAGTGAAATTTCGCCTACCAAATGGGCGGCACATCGCTTCGAAAAGTTCCAAAGTCAACTCAAGAAAGGCACTTCGTCGTTATATCTCAGCTGGAATCGGACTTCGCTTTCAGACACTCAAAAACTCTCAATTTTTTTGCTGATCAACTTTAGTTTTATGCTCATCGAACTGGTCACTGGTTTCTGGACAAACTCCCTGGATTGATCACCGATGCGTTTCACATGCTGTTTGATTGCATGGCCTTGGTCATCGGCGTGACCGCCTCTATCGTCACGAAATGGCAAGCCAACAAAACGTTCACCTATGGATTCGGACGAGTTGAAGTCTTGTCTGGCTTCACGAATGGACTGTTGCTCTGTCTTATCTCGCTGGGTAGCTTTGCCCACTCGATCGGAAGAATTTTTTTTGCCGCAGGGAAGTCCTCACAGACCATTTACTTTCAGTCTCTTTTTTAGGCCTTATAGTCAATCTCGTTGGAATTTTTCATCTTTTATACACAAGATAATGCTGCAGAGGAGCAGCCCGAACTTTGCAAAACTACATGTATGTCACCACCACAAGGACTGCGCGTATTCTGAAAATGTCCACGGCATCTTTCTGCATCTTCTCGCAGACGCCCTGGGCAGCATTGGCATTGTCATCTCAACCTGTCTGCTAAAGCTTTACAACTGGAAAATTGCCGATCCCATCTGTTCATTTTGCATATCAATCCTCATCTTCTTCTCGGTCGTGCCTCTCCTCAAAAAATGTGGTGTTATTCTCCTACAAGGCTGCCCAGGTTCTTTTGCCAAGCCACTTCAAGCATGCCTTACCAAAGTGAAATCGATTCCTAGCGTCATCGACTGCCATCCCTTCCATTTCTGGTGCAATGGCGCCGAACAACCTCGTTGGCACGATCAACGTCAAGTCGGATGTAGACTCCCTGGCGGTCAGCGACGTACATTTCATCTTTGACTTGTTTCGCAAGGCTGGTGTCTCAAGTCTAACCATTGAAGTTGCCAGAAGTCCTGCTGATATTGGCTGAAAAAGATCAAATTGGCGCCGCTATTCTCTCAAACGGCGTGTCGCAGAAAGTCCTGGGGTTCTTTGGAAAAAAAAAAGGCATTACTTGGGGCCGAGATCTCTCTTTTTTCCAGATCCGAGAGTATACCAAAGGGAGAGGAGACATGCTGGCGTCTTGCCCTGATCGATTTGGTTGCTGCCTCTTCTGAAAAATGAGAGGTTTCTGTGCCTCTTTTTTCTTTCGAGTCCGGCCTCCTCTGCAAGAAGAAAGAGCTGTTGACTGTGCAACGCGAATGCGCGCGTTTTTTTACGGAAAACAAAAAAAAATGCGTCTTTGTTGGTCGACAATAGTCTCTATACAAGGGAAGAGAGATGCGATGTCATCATTCACATGGGGGTCGTATTGCCTGGATGCGCGATGCTCAATCGTCTCTCTTTCAACTCATTCTGCTTTGGTACTCATTTCTCGTCGACCGTGTCACAAAGTGGTTCAGTGCTTTGCTTTTGACGCGAATTTTTACCTCTTTTTACGCATAAACTGCGTTATATATCGCCTCGTTTTTTTTTTGCAGCCAATCCGGATTGTGTACGTATGTCGCGCTAATGCCTCCCGATCCTGCATGTGTGTCTTGTGTCGAGGACAAACTTCCCAGAAAATCGCGAGTCGAAGCGTGGTGTTGTCAACGTGCCGGCATTTCTGTCGCATCACCTGTCGAATTTTTTTGTGCTTGCATTTGTGTTATTTTGGTAAGCAAAGAACTCGGTCACCTCTCTATCAGAGATCGTTTACCTATGCTGTTCGGTGCTGATGCCGTTTGTAAAAGACTGACCATTTCATCTTCTAAACCACGCTTCTTTTAATAGCTTCTGTGCCTTTTCCTCTGCAACTTCTCCGTGGCGCGCGTGGCATATATAGGCGTTAGCCGTTATTTCTTTTCTGCAAACCCGACAAATGCTTGGCGTGTTCTCGATCCAGGTTGTTTCCAACTGTAGCCGTACGGTTTGGCCGACTGACCTCTATTTCCCTCCCTCTGAGACACATACGTCTGGGCTTCTAACGCTTTTTTATTTCTTGTGGCGTGCTCGGCCATCACCGACATGTTTGGATTTTTGGATCTCACGTCTTGCGACACATAAACATCTCTTGCAGTGTTTCTGACCAAAAAAAGCGCGTGGACTTTCCGCTGCAACACCGTTGGCGCACGTCGATCTCTTCTCGACAGCACCTCAACGTCCCGCTCTGTAAGTACCTGATTTTTATTTTCTTTGGCTCACACTCGCAACAGCAGAAAAGTTTGTGTTTACGTGTGTGTGTGTGTGTGTGTGTGTATAACACCAAACTTCATTTTCCTGAACATGCAACTTTCTCTCTCTAGATTAGGTCCCATTTGTACTCTCGGAGCTACTTCGCCAGTTCGGACTTTGTTCAGGCCATCAACAAACTGCAGGAAATTTTTGCGCTCACGGAGACTGAATTGGTGCTGCCTCAAATCGTTGTCGTAGGATCGCAGTCCAGTGGGAAAAGTTCGGTTTTAGAAAATTTGGTGGGCAGGGACTTTCTTCCTCGAGGCACTGGCATTGTGACACGATGCCCACTCATTCTGCAACTCAACAAGGTGACCAATGAGCGGAAGGAATGGGGTGAATTCTTACATCAACCAAAAACAAAATATTTTCAATTTGATTTGATCAAACAAGAAATTCTCGAAGAAACGGCTCGCCGAGCCGGAAGCAACTCGGGCATTATCGATAATCCAATTCTCCTCAAGATATTTTCTCCGAACGTCGTTAGCTTGACGTTGGTCGACCTTCCGGGGATCGCCCGCAATCCTGTGGGGGACCAACCCAAGGACATTGAAAGTAGAATTATCGACATGATACAGTCGTACACGATTCATCCTAATTCGATCATACTGGCTGTCCATGCTGCGAATCAGGATGTCGCAACCAGTGATGCCATCAAGTTGGCCTCTCGGTCGGATGCAAAGCACGTTCGCACCATTGGTGTTTTGACCAAGTTAGACCTGATGGATCATGGGACCGATGCGATGGACTTGTTACTCGGGAAACAAATACCTTTGATTCACGGGTGGATCCCGACCATATCGAGATCGCAGGCTGACATCAATCGGGGGAAGACGATTCAGGAGGCGCTGGCTGACGAGGTAAATTGGTTTCAAAATCATCCTGTTTATTCGCTGATTGCCGAGAGAGCTGGTACGCGATATCTGGCGCACACGTGCAGTCGGCTCCTTTCCGAGCACATCGAGAGGTCGCTGCCCGATTTGAAGAATAGCATTTCGGCCAAGATAAAACAACTCAAAACCGAGCTGAAAACGTACGGAGAACCGCTTTTTTCCAATCCACGTTCCTATGGGCCCCATCTGCTCAGCTTGATCAAGTTGTTTTTCCAAGCCTACAAGGACAACGTCGATGGCACCAACATTGATCTCCAGATGGACCAGCTGAATAGCGCCGCGCGCATTCGGTACATTTTAAATGAAAATTTTACACAAGCACTGCAATCCGTCAAACCGCTCACGTCACTGTCGATTTCCGACATTCGTATGGCGATACTCAATTCGGCTGGCCCCCACCCGGCCCTCACGGTTTCCGGGCAGGCCTTCGAACAGCTAGCTAAGAGACAAATTGAACTGTTTCGAGCCCCCGCTATACAGGCCGCCGAAATGGTCTACTCGGAGTTGGTTCAGACGATGAAATGTACCGGAATTCAGGAAATTTCAAGATTTCCAAGACTCGTCAACCGAATTCACGAGGTGTCTTTGAAGACGCTTCGTCGCGAATTTAAAGAGGCGACCGAGGTCATTCACACGTTTGTCAACTTGGAGTTGGGTTACATCGACACCAACCATCCAGACTTTGTAAAGCAACATTCATCATTCTATCCGAGTATTCCTCAAGAGTTCAGTGATGCCATCATTCATTCTTTGGATGCCAAAAACCAGACACCGACGCCGAAGAGCAACCTGACCAATCAGATTTGGTCGGTCTTGTTCGGATCGTCATCTTCTGGACAGGGTTCGACGTCCGAGCAATCTTCGGAGCCCAAGTCAAAGAACTCAATCTCTCCGTCAGTCAGCAACGTGCGATCTCTCGACACTGGTATTCGAATTGAGGCCATGTCTGAACAAGAGAAGGTACAGGTGAAAATGATCATTCAATTTTTAAGAACCTATCTAGACATTGCACAAAAAAACATTCAAAATACGGTCGTAAAAATCATCATGGTTAGCATGGTCAACAGCAGTAAAGAATCGATCCAGCGTGACTTGATTGATGTGCTTTACCATCCAGAGTTGTTCGGGGAGTTACTAAATGAAAGCTACGACGTTGAGAGGAAAAGGAAGGCGGCCAAGGAAGCGCTCGCTCGGTTCAAAGTTGCGAAAGAAGTCGTCCGGAATTACGGTGAAACGCTTGACGATTGATCTCTTGACGCGTCGCCGACGACGACGACAACTTTCAGCGCTACCCAAGTTTTGAGCGCGTGTTTTTTTTTCTCTGAGAGAGAATCTCTGCAGGGAAACAAGCTTTGCGTTCTCGCGACATCGAGCCATCACTGGACACCTCTCTCCAAAAGACACGACGATGATTTTGGGGGGTTTTATATCAAAAAAACACATACAAGTTGTTCCGGTGTTATAGATCTCTCTTCTCTTTTTGCTTCAGGTGCCCTTTTTGTTCATCTTTTGCTTACTCAACATAGCGTGCAATCTGAACAAGGACGCGGGCGTAATCCCAGATATACGGCTTGCTTGCCCCAGCGTTTCCGGCCTGATCGCTGACAACTTCTCCTTTTCTTCGTTACTGAGAGCCTTGAATTGTAGATAGTCGATGTCTGGCGGCAACGCCAGGTGTTCGTCCCTCCTGAATGCCAGAACATCATGCTTTTGTCGCTCGAGGTAGTCACCGTACAGACACTCGTTTCTGCAATACTCCCCGACGTTGTCGCCGATGTGCGCCAGTTCGGTTGGAAAGGCGGCTCGCATGTCCGCCCAGCTGATTTCTTTCCTCTGCAAGACATCAGATGCAGACAAGAAGCGCCCGTCCTTTGAAAAGGTGATTGGCGTCAAGTTGAGTGCGTCCCATTTGTTCGGCGTCAGTTTAATGTCGTTCAACTTCTTCTTGGCGTGTTGGCACTGTTCCAGTCGACGACAATACAGCTCGTATCTCTCATCCGACACGCATCCCAATGTGTGTCCTGTGCGCGTCAGCCTAAAATCTGCGTTGTCGGCTCGAAGGGTGAGTCGATATTCCGCTCTGGACGTGAACATTCGGTAGGGTTCGTTGGTTCCTTGTGTGACCAAATCGTCGATCAGGACGCCGACGTATCCATCCGCGCGGTCCATGATGTAGGGCCCCTTCCCTTGGACGCTGAGTGCGGCGTTCAGACCGGCCATCAGGCCCTGGGCGGCCGCCTCTTCGTAACCGGTCGTGCCATTGATTTGCCCGGCGAAATAGAGATGACGGATTTTTTTGGTTTCTAGCGTGCGCGCGAGCTCTCTGGGATCGACATAGTCATACTCCACCGCATATCCGTACTGCAGAATTTTTGCCCGTTCAAGACCCTTGATGCTGCAAATGAATCCGTCTTGGACGTGTCGCGGTAAACTGCAAGAGATGCCATTTGGATAGATGACAGACGAGTTCAATCCTTCGGGTTCCAGCCAAATGTGATGGCTTCTGTTCGGAAATCTTTGCACCTTGACCTCGATGCTGGGGCAGTAGCGAGGTCCCTGTCCCATTCGATCTATCCCGGACCCAAACGCCGGGGCCAGATGCATGCTCCGTGCAATGATCTCGTGTGATCTCTCGTTGGTCCGGGTTATCCAACAGCACTCTTGATTTTGAATCAGATCATCTCGCGTGTGCAAAAAACTAAACGCGAGCGGTTGTTGATCGCCCAACTGTACTTCCAAGTCTGCAAAGTCGATCGTGTGGCGATCCAGCCTTGGCGGAGTTCCCGTTTTCAGACGTCCCAAGCTGAACTTGGAAGCTCTGAGCACGTTGGACAGCTTGTTGCATGCCGGATCTCCTATTCTCCCAGCAGGAACGCGCTCATCACCAATGAGAATCACGCCAGATAGGAATGTGCCAGTCGTCAAAACAACGGCGCGACTTTCAATTTTCGACCCGTCTGTCAAGACGACACCGCGAACCACGCCATTTTCCAGCAGCAAGTCGTCAACACTGGCTTCGAGTATGTCCAAGTGTTCGTTTCGCTCCAAAAGTTCCAACATGCCATTCCGGTACAGCTCGCGGTCCACCTGACACCGATAGCCGTGCACGGCTGGACCTTTACTGGCGTTCAAAACGCGAAACTGAATTCCTGCGCGGTCTGCAACAACCCCCATGAGCCCGTCTAGCGCATCGATCTCTCTCACCAAATTCCCCTTTCCTACCCCGCCAATCGACGGATTGCACGACATGGTACCTGCACATGAAGGAGGAGGATTCATTGTCAATCTTCTTCTTATAAGCAGTCATCGTCCCTTTTCTTTGCATTTAGAGAAATACCGAAACGATGCGCTCGAGTGTCGTTTCGGTCTTTATATTATTCTCGCAAATATATCAAATAGAGAGAGACATCACCTATGAAAAAGAGATTCTGTTTCTGCCTCCGATGCGCCCGTTCGCACTCTCTACTCTGCTTTGGTCAGCATCTTCTTACCGCCGAAAAGTTCGAGAGAGTGCGCCCATGCAGCCTTTCTCTCTGTCCTGAGAACAGCGCTTGAAGGCACGAATTCTTCACCAGGACAACAACAGACTCTGCATTTTTCCTCTTTCTGCCGCTTCACCTTTTAAATCTAACTGCTTCATGTTTTTCAAACATCCTGTACCTATCGTGCTTTTCTTTTGGGTTATCATCAACGTCTTGGCTTTTAGCCGACATGATGCATGGGCCGCCTCGCACCCAGCGTGCCCACCCCCGATGACAATCACGTCAACGTCATCACATCGATGCCTAACCACATCTCTTTGATTGCAGATTTGGCGCCTCTGGAAGCGAGCTGTCCGTGCTTTGAATTGATACCGCTTCGAAAAACGGTTCAGTAACATTTGGCGAAACGACGCGCAAAAAAAATATTTTTCTAGTTTTGAGCTTTTTCGCATAGACGCGCGAGGATCTACGTCGTGCCTTCAAGATGGCTTACTTTCTGCCACAAGTATTGGATTCACACCGCGACAGATATATACGCTCTTCGCATCTCGAAGATGTTCGACCTTTCACATGAACAGGGAAAAATGCGCAGAAACAATCTCAGACTACTTTTACGAAGCGCGATGCCAATTATTTTTACGCCAAGTTACTTTCACACACACACACACACACACACACATTCGGCAAAGTTCGACAGCCCGATCCCAGCTATATTTTCGGAGAAGAGAGAAGTTGCAAAGGAAAGAAAACGCCGCTCTTCTACCCTTTTTCACTTGGTGCGCTTGCCTAGCGCGCGACTTTGAATAGAATTGGTTTTTTTTTTCGAATTGTGCATGGCGCTTTTAGATGAAACTCATTTGAATTTCTCTTTCATATTTTTCAACCGAAGAAACTTCTTACGCGATGGTCGACCCTGATGTTCCTAAGCTCATCGTTGCCATCGATATCGATGAAGGTAAGGTCGTTGCCCATATTTCCCCTCTCTCTGAATTGTAGACTCTATCGGCACAGAAATCAAGTCGGTATTTCCTCCCGGCAACAAAGTTTCTGATGATCCTCGACTAATCGTGCTTGATTTTTTTCTGAATTCTTTGGCACGTGCACCTCGCGCGATACAAGTGCTTGCTTCATTTTTGACTGCGATGATCGAGTTTCACAATTCGACCTATCAAACTGCGTTGAAATTTGCTGACTTTCACAGCTACAACTTTATGGACGTGTGGGGTGGTTCTTTCGAGGAGTCGGTGGACAAGGTCCTCGCATTCTTTGGCAGTGAGCTGTTCGAAAATTTACCCTGCGTCGAGGGTTCTTTAGAAGTACGTGCTTACGCGTTATAAGTGTGCTTTTTTGAAAAAGAGAAATCTGACGCGAAAAAAAATTCAAGTCGATCACTGAACTGAATGAAACGGGCTTGTTCGAGTTTCACGTTGTCACCAGCAGAAGACACGAGCTGAGAGAGATCACGGGAAGGTGGATTGACCGACATTTTCCCAACATGTTCAAAACATTGTCGTTCGGGACGACACATTGCATAGAGCAGATGAGGGACAAGGGATTGATCTGCAAAGAGATCGGCGCTACGGTACTGGTCGATGATAACATCATCTACATCAATCAGGCTGCAAATGCAGGCATCATGGGCATCTTGTTCGACCTCAACGGTACCTACAACTGGTCAAAATGCGAGGCTTTGCCGCTGAACTGCTTGCGATTGCATTCGTGGGAGGAAGTCAAGACGTATCTCTACGAGCTCTCGAATAGAGATAATTTCTCACGCACTGCGCTGTGCTAAGGCGCGCACGTTCACATCACCATTCAGCCACCGTGTGTGGGTGTGTGTGTGTATGTGTGTGTACTCTCCTCTGCCGTCGCTGAGTTGTTTTTTTGCGCAAAATAATTTTGAAGAAAAATGCGATTCCACTTGCGTCTGTACTGAGTTACCCGACGAGGCAGTATTGACCTGCCCGTCCGCTGTTTCTTATTCTTGCCTGCCACGATGGAGTCTGGAATTCATCTGGAGGAGCCCAGCATTGAAGCACCGAAAACCGAAGGCTCTAAGGAAGAGAGTCAGAAACAGCAGCAGCAGCCAGAAGGTACTGTCTTCTACTGCAAAAAGGAGAGCAGACGGTGAGCGTTGTCTCGTGTGGTCGAAAAGGAAAAAGCTCGGTGTATCCTGCTTTTTTTTTCACTACGGAAGAGAGCTTTTTTTTTTTCCACGGCGCCACTTCTGTACGCGCGCGCGTCGATCTGAAAAGTGAAAAAAAAAGAGCTAACCAAGAGGAAACACACACACACACAACGCGGTTGACATCGAAGTGAAGTTACAGGGTCGCCTGCGTCCAGTGCTTGATCAGAAGAAGCTACGGATCCAACAAACAGATGAGGGAAGTCCCCTTTATTCTATCAAGGCATTTGAGGACTTGGGACTGCCTGAGAATTTGCTCAAAGGCGTCTACGACCTCAAGTATCAAAAGCCGTCTCACATTCAGGAAGTGGCGCTCCCGACCATCATGCACAAGCCGTTGGAACATTTTATCGGTCAGGCTCAGTCTGGGACTGGAAAGACAGCAGCGTTCAGCCTGAGCATGTTGCATCGAGTCAAGCCTGCCGATCGGTTTCCGCAGGCACTTTGCATTTGTCCGACTCGAGAACTTGCGCGCCAGATCGCAGATGCCGTGCGTGCGCTCGCCAAGTTTTCGGAAATCCAGATTTACTTGGCCATACCTGGGTGTGAGATGCCCACGTTCGGTTCTCTAACTGAACAGGTGGTGTTGGGAACGCCTGGGACTGTGTGGTCAATGATCAAGTCGCGAAAATTACCGGTGAAGAATATTGCGATTTTTGTGATTGATGAGGCAGACAAAATGATCAATGTAGTCGACGACATGTGGCGGACAACTGAAAGCATTCGGAAGAGTCTGGATAAGCGTTGTCAGATGTGTTTGTTCTCGGCGACCTATTCCGACCAAGTTCGCCAACATGTAGAAAAATTGATTCCCGTCGTTCCTGGGCGAACTATCGTCACTCTAGAGCCAGAACAACTTTCTTTAGAAAAGATTCGGGAAATGGTCATCGACTGTAAAGATCAAGAGTCGCGATACGATCTCTTGATGCAAATTCTTCCTTATGCCAATGTCGGTTCGACGATTGTTTTTGTTCGAATGACAAGAACAGCTGAGGAATTAGGCAGGCGCCTGGTTGGAGATGGCTTCCCTGTTTCTGTGATTCATGGTGGTAAGGACATGCAACCGTCCATGCGAGACAAAATCATGGACGATTTTCGAGACTTTCGAACTCGAATTTTGATTGCGACCGACGTTTTGGCGCGCGGAATCGATGTATCTGAAGTGACGTTGGTGATCAACTATGACCTCCCACTCGACAAATTTGGGACGCCAGATGCAGAGACATATTTGCATCGCATCGGGAGGTCCGGCCGATTCGGACGTGACGGCCTGGCCATTAATTTTGTTTATAACACTCAGACCAGAGAACAGCTTGAATTGATCAATCAGTTCTTGAAGGGTGGAGAAAACGCCAAACTTGGCAAAAAGAGACAGATTATAGAACTCAAGCAAAGTGAGATTTCAAGGCTAGAGCAGATGCTCGAGGAGTTAGAATAGCGCCATCGTGTTCCCCCCCCCCTCCGAGGGTCGCATGGAGAATGAACAAGAAGTTCGTGAACCCTTTCTCTGAGCTAGTATATATATATATATATATGTCGTGATAGAGAAGAAGACACAAAAGTTAAAAAATCGTTAAATAACACTCTTGTTGGCACAACTTTTAGTCTTGTCTTCTTCTCGACGAGACCGATATGCCCCTTGAGAGAGTGGTTTTCCGTTTCTTTGCGAGAGTTCATCATGGAGGGGATCTGCGTGCGCGCGCATCATGAATCTCGTTCTCACTTGGAATTGGCGTTTTTTTTCATAGGCGAGACAAGAGAGGACGTCGTGTTTCATTTCGCGTGATTTGATGCCGTTACGCGTTTTGGTGGGAGGATAAAAGAAAGAGTTCTGACAGGGTGTACTCGAAAAAAAGTACGCGAGATCGGAGCGATAAGTAATCAATCACACAGAAAAAGAAAATTACGCGATAGAGTTTAAAATTCGCGTTTTTTCTGGACTCTTTAGAGATGATGATGAGGTCGTATGGTGTCATTTCTCTTGGTCACAGTTGTGTCCGGTGGATTGGCGCATCCAAATACGAAAGTAGATGAAGCTGCCTGCGAGAGCCACAGTCAGGGTGATGGTGATCACTTTGACAAGGAGGGGAGTTGGATTTGCGGCGTCAAGCAGCTCTTGTGAGTATTTGAAAGAGATGAGCACTTCTGCGACTAGAATAGCAAAGTAGATCCACACAGCTAGTAGATCTGGTTTACTTTTTTTCTGATCAGAGCACCAATCGTAGTACGCTTTAGATGCCGGAAGTGAGATGAGTGCGATGAGGCACAGCCTCGCTGTGACGAGGTAGTGATCCGGGGGGATCCACAGCGTAGCCTTGAGGAAGAAGCAATTGAGTTCGATGATCGCTGAGATGATGAGGAGCAGAGCGCAATCAAAGAAAACCTTGGATGAGATGGAGTGAGTTTGAAGTGGTGATACGCGATAGGGCCACATTGCCTTCCAAAGTACGCTTTTGTTATTTTCTGGTATGCCGGTCCAGTTGAATCGGTCGAGGTTGTAGGCATAGACGACCAAATGACCGAGATAGATGCCGAGTGCGTTGCAGGTGAAAACGTCCAAAATAACATGATCCCACCAACATTCTCGGAAATTTGGTAAAATGTGTGCCAACGCGTATTCACACAGTTCGAACCAGATACTCCACAGCCAGCAGAAGAAGACATCGCGATACAGGAAGCTCTTGGCGATCCAGCCGAAGATGTGCGCAAAAACGAAAAGGTCGACGTTTTTTCGGATATTCGAGAATATACCGTTAGGATGGGTGGGTGTGAAAAGTTCGCAGTGGGTGGCGTATTCGCGTTCTGGAAGTGGTTTATTCAGGTTTTTGTCAAAGTAGGTCATGGCGTATCGAGCTTGTCCCGGGGTCAGAGAAAGTAGAACATGGAGGTAGAGCAAGTAAGCCAGTGCCAGCAGTTGGACGACGATGACAAATTTAGACCTAGGTGGAGAACGTTCACTGGTGCGTCGCTTGTTGAGGCATATGAAGAAGAGGCCTGTGGCGAGAGATCCGCCCGCCAATCCGCTGAAAAGGGAGGGAGGTGAGAGAGAGAGATGACACACATGCTGACGAATCTTTGTGTGTGTGTGTGTGTGTGTGGAATGGGGGTGGCGATAGACGTGCGTTTTTTTACACATACACGACGCTGTTTTTTGCTGCATGAGAATCGTGTCTGAGAAAGCTGATGGTGATGGTGAAGACGGCGATAATGGCCATTATGAGTGGTGCGTTAAGAGCTTGAATACGGGATGACATGTGTGTTCCGCCGTTTCGATGTGCAGTGGTCGTCTCCTCCATCCTCCATCTTTGATGAATGGTCGGTCGAGTCATGTTGCGGAAGGTCACTACTATTTGTTGTTGCACTCACTGAGCCAGTACGCATCGGCATGTGGCGCGTGTAAAAAGACTGGGACAGCAAGAGTGAAGCTGCTTTTTTTTACAATCCAATCGGTCCTTTCGCGAGTACAAAACAACGCCGATGTTTGTTTTCGACAGCACTGCTAACTTATATATGTCTAAATTTGTATAGCGAGCGCGCAGTGCATGTACAAAACCTGCATTTTCGCGCGCGCAAGGGATGTATCCTCCTTGAATCGGTCGTGCGAGACTCGGGGTGCTTTCAGAACTCGCGTGGATGCTACCGGTTGATCGTCGGCACCGCTGATATGCGTGTGTCGGCTGACACTATCTCACTCTAAGCCACACACTTTTTTTTTAATTTCAAATAACTTTTTCGTACCTTTATGATTTCTTTATATCGCGTATGCTGGTACAGGTCCTAGGTCCACGGCCGGCATTTGTTTTTGCGCGTGAACTCGGGCTCTCGTCTGCGATTTAACCCTCGAAACATGTCGAAGGTACGCGCGGTGTGTCTGACGCCTTGGTGCATTTGGCAGAAATTGAGATTACAGCGCCTTCCTGAGAAGCCTGCTGTTGTATGGTGTAGACAGATGCATCAACACCTCCTTGATGGAGGCGCGCACAGAACCCATCTCTCAGCCGGATGCGCGCAGTATTTTTTTTTCTCAGCTGATGGACAGAGGCAGGCAAAGTTCATGTGTGCCACATGCGATGCTATGAGAGGTGAGAGGAGATGACACACGTGTGTTTGCGCGCGCGCGTCACCCTCTCGCCCGAGAGAGGGATTTTGAATGCGCGCATGTATACACTTTTTTTTTTTTTCTTGTTGTTGTTGTTGTTCGCATGAGCGGTCAACCGAATGCGCGCTGACTTTTCGCTTTTCTCTCGTTAAAGCTCGTGTTGGTATCCCTGAAGGATGTAGACTACGAGGGTTGGATGACCAAACAGGGCGGAAGTTTCAAGAACTGGAAACGGCGGTGGTTCGTGCTCAAAGGACCGGTGATCTATTATTTCAAGAGCAATGCACCCGACACGGAGGTGCAGGGTCAGATTGACTTGACGTCTCAGTCCTTCGTTCGTCAGGAGTCCAAACATGGGAAGAAGCAGGCGTTCGCCGTGGCGACTCAGAAGCGGATATTTTTCATGTATGCCGATCAAGACGAAGAATCGGCAAAGTGGATGAGTCTGATTGGGAAGGCGATCGACACCTTGCAGGGCCAAGTACTGCAGAGTGGGCCATCATTGTCTGTCCGATACGACAAGGTCGGCGGCAGTGAGAGCACGCCGTCTGTGGATGTGGCTCATGCCGATGAGGTGGATTCTCCTCTACCTGAAAATCTCTCTCCAATCATTAGTTGTTTGAAAAACAGCATGAAAGAAGTGCCATTTTTGGAGAGCGGAACGAGTAAAGTGTCCGAATTTTGCAAGGTTTGGTTCCAGAGCATTTTGGCGCTTGAGGAGTTGAGCGCTCTTGAGTCTAATGCGCCCGTTGAGTATCATGCGATTTCATCGGCGAGTATACAAAAGATTACTTGGTGCACGTCGGGTCCACAAGGCGTGTTGATCCAAAAAATGGTCGACTTTTTCTGGAATGTTGGTGCACCGGAAGGCGAGATCGACTGTTTGAACGAAATCGGATCGGTTCTGAACCCGCCCACAATCGGCTTTTGGATTGATATTTCCCAAGACGAAGGCATGGATGGTGGTTGGTATTTTCCCTCAAATTCGTTATTGGAGCAAGCACTCGATGCCGCCGATCGCTGCGAGTCAACGCACAAAATTATAGAGTGGGCCGAGTCTCAAGGCATCATGCACAGTTGTCTGGTAGGGCGTGACATGGGCGCCGCGCCTCCCAGACAAACGCAGCTTCACATTCAACTTTCTAAAGGCAACATGCAGGAAAACTTGGATGTCGCGCTATCTGCGTCTCGCGCCTTCGGATTCCCGGACTTTGACCGCGCAATCCTCGACTTTATCTTGACAGTCGATAGCAAGCAAGGCATCTTACTCTCCCTGATTGTGTGCTGCGATGGTTTTGTAAAAATTGGCTTTATTGTACCGATACAGCCTTCTTCTGTCGACACACTGTGCTCACTGGCCGGCGTGAATTCAAGCGTCTCAATTTTGAGGTTCTCGAACGCACTGGGCCTGGCCGCGCCACACCAAGTCGAATTTCAATTTCTGAACAAAGGATTCGGCTACGGCGTCTACAAGGAAGGCGTTGACATCAACTTTCACTTCAATGTAAGAAAAGGTTCCGCCTCCTAGCTATCATCTCCCGCCCGCGCGCGCGTACCATCCATCTGTACAGAGAGAGGAGTGGTGCCATCTCTTCCCACTCTCACTCTCTCTACCTTTTTGTACCCAAAAACACTCAGGAGAAAATACTCACTCAGGCAACTTCAAATACACGCTCTCTAAAACCGATTTCGCCTCTCTGTATTATATAGTATGTGCCCATGATAATAATATTATTATAGTAGAGATGGGGAGAGTCAAACAAAGTGCTCTTTTTTTTTTACCATTTATATTGGCGTGTCTCTTGTACGCGCGCGCTTTCGAGCACACCATCACCCCGGAAGGGCTCTCACGAGCTCATCGACCCTTTCAATTGGCAACCCGCACATGAAAGGTGTCCTGTGCGACCGATATTCAATTTCTGCATGGTAAAATACAATGCCATCCAACGGAATATTCGCGCTCACCGCCTCACAAATTCCATCTCGATCACAACCGAAGCTCCTCAAGCTGATGAGCCTGCGGTGACCATCACATGCACCCTCCAACTCTTCGAACTTCGAGTTTCGCAACCAAAATCGGCTTGTTGTACCGCAATTGTAAAAAAAAATGCCATTCCAAACCATCAGGTCTAACACGTAATAGTCCACACCACCATCCACCGCTGAGTCGCACCGCACGCAGTCTAAGAGACAAAAATATCGACTGGTACTTCTCGTGCGAGATGAGCCATTCGGCAAGACGCTCTGGAATGATTCTATCAACTCTCCATCGATATCTCTTGCTTCTGTAATTCCTCCCCTCGCGACCACCAAGCATCTTCTACCACGCGGGAAGGGCATGCACGTCCAGTTTTCCGTAAAATCAGTCGGAATTTCACTCAGATATTCTGGCAACATCAACGCGTTTTGGTACAACTTTGTCAGTTGTTGGCTACGCGCGGCCTTTTTTTGAACCCTCCACGCATCCATTCCAACGCCATCCTCACCACACATTCCCGCATCCATGTCTAGATCTTCATCGTACGCAAGCTGTCTGGCTCGATTCAAAATGGCCTCCTGCGTCTCTCGCTGACGCTGGGCAGCCTCAGCGCGGCGCTTTTGCTGGCCAGATGCTACATGAAAGATAGACACAGATGACCGGTTGCAACGCGAAACAGATGAGGAGGATGTCAAAGCCTCACATGGTAACATGAACAGCTAAGAAAATTTTCCGCACAAGCGAAACAGACTGACTGAAAGTGCCCGTTTTCTTAATTTAGCGAGAAAAAAAATACTTGTACACACACACAAAGAGGGTTGCGTGGTCAGAGTGCATTCACGTCTTGTCTCCAGTTGACACAGATCGCGTTTCACGATCATTCGATCCAAACCGGAAGAGATCTTGTGCGCGTGCTTCGTGGGAAGAGCTACTAGCTCTGCGCGAGGAAGTTCACGCGCATGAGAATTAAAATATTGTGTGTGTCTGGCCAAGAAGAGAGATGACCGAACCTACATTCTTCTGCATCACGTCTCAACTCGCACTCGAAAGCAGACCTCTAATTCTACCGAAGAAGACGGCCAGCTTTTTTGCTGACAAACTTGACAGACTGCTGGCATATTGAATGTACTCTTGGTCCCCCTTCTTGCAAAGAGCTGACAGTTGGACCAGTGGAGCGACCGCAGGTAACCTCAGGGCATCCAGGATGCTGAAAAAATGCTCCATGTCGTCCGCCAGATGCATGGCACCTTGCTCAGAAATTCTGGGAATTTGAAGAATTTGCTCGTACAAACCTCTTTGTGTTTCGACGGCAATTTCTCTCATACACGTCCATGTGAATCCTGCTGCTTTTCTCTTATCCTTGATCTCATCTATTTCATTCCAAAATGGCATCATACCCGACATTTTTGACGCATCGCCACCTTTTCGCAAGTTGGTTGGGCAGTACGAACATAATTCAGTCGCATCTGGTTCTATTTTCTGCTCGATCGGCTCGAGAAATCTCGGCAAGGCCAACAGATACTCAGCGATCTGATCGATGCAGTTAGATGGTTGTTGTGCCAGTCGATCGATCTGCATCTGAGGTGAAGTATTGCTCGCGCTCCGAGTTGGCAAGCACGGAATCAAATTGAGTTTTTGTTGAATGTAAACGAACATGACGTCATATAACAGCAATTGGCTTTTCGATATCAGTGTGTTCAACAAACACTGCAGAGAGCTGGGAGATGACTGATTATTTTGGCCTGACTGATCCGAACAGAACAAGAAGAGATCTTGCGTCGCATCCACTGTGAGAATGAAGTCTTTGAAAGTTTCTATCTTCTTTTTAAAATCATAGCTCATTACCAAAAACTTGGCGGTAATTTGAAAATACAACGTATCCCAGTCGTGCAAACTTTCATCCCCACCACCGACCTGTTCATTTGCAGATTGCAAGATGGCCGTGCTTGCAGATTGCAAGATGGCCGTGCTTGCAGATTGCAAAATCTCGATCGTCCACGTGATAGAATCTACCAGTAAACTGGAAAAACAACTTGCCAGAGCTGCAAGTTCCGCACCACCAGTTAACTGGACACACCGCGCCACGGCAGCATAAAGCTGTTCGAATAGCTCTGAATACGCCTTTTCGACGCGTTCAGCTATAGTGATGCCGAAATTTTCATTCTGACCGGCAGCGGCGGTTATTTTGAAGGGCGCAGCCACTCGACGAAGGTTTGACGTCTCCAAGCAGATGTATTCAACTTTACACGTGTCGAATGCCTGATAGAGATCTTCTTCGATGCGTTCCAGTTGTTCTTTGCGACAAGATGCAAGGGTGGACAGCGACTCTATTTTTTCCAAGTACGCTTTTGTCAAGTTGAAGCTTGCCACGAGACAGTCCAGGTCGCAAGATCTCAACTCGGATTCGAGTTTAGCCGATAGTCGCGCATGAATAGCGCACAACGAATCGCAAATGGTCGATGCATCTGCGGTGATGGGCTCTGTTGTCCAACGGGGCAAATCGAACTCGATCATGGACGAAAGTTGTTCGTAAAACTCTTCCAGAGAAGCCGCTATGTCCCGTTTCGGTTGTATCCATGTCAGACTGTCTGACGAAGAAGAAGCATCTTGCGGTAACTCTTCCAAATGGCCACCGCATTGGCTCCACAACCGCTCCATATTTTCGACCAGTCCGTCTCTCAAGATTGCATCTACTTGTTCCTCCTGCTTCGTTTGTTTCATGGCAGAAAGGTACATTTGTGTGGCCAGCTGATCTCGCTTCTCGACAGCTTCTATCAGTCTCGGCGCGACCAATCGTTTGAACATTTCTCTGTATCTCTGAATTTGGTCTTCACCTCTGAACTCTGGTAACTCTCGGACCAACTCGTAGCTCTGCATCAACTCCGTCAACACTTCAGATATTGCCTGCACGTCCTGACTCCTAAAGATCTGATCCATCTGGTTGGTCAAGTTTTCGAATCGATCTGCCTCGCATAAGAGCGCCGAACACGATTCCATGCGCCTCTTGATTTGATCCAACTCCGAAAGAACGCAAAAATTCCTTGCAGCACTCGGTTCCAGTGCCGAAATTCGAGCCGATGCGTTTGAAACTGCCGCGTTCAATTCTCGCGCCTCCTGACTCATCGATTCCATTTCGCCTTGTGCATGCTGAACACGACTCAAACAGCTCTGATACAACTTATCGATTGAACGATCGCACTCTGCAGCAAGTTGCTGACAACTCGTTCGTAAATTAGACACATGTTGCTGCGATAATAATACACAAACCGTGTCAGTGTCACACACACACACATTTGGCGCAAAATATAACAAAAAAGACGAATTATCTATATATTTGTGTGCTGTACCAGTAAATTGAACCCGGGTGACATGGCCGAAACGGCGCTGTTGATCCATTCTTTGGCATCGAATTGTCGGTCATCGAACTTCGCCAACTTCTAAAAACGCATCCTTCCCTTTTAGTAAAAAGTGCAACACAACGAGATGGTGCAGTCTCTCACACACACGTGCTCTATGCACAAAGAGACGATAAAAAACAAAAAAAAAAGCCAATGCACGCCACTCTCTCTCTAGACACATACTTCCTCCATCTGTGTGACGCTTCGATCACAGATACAGTTGCTGATACAGCAGCAGTCGCAGCGACACAACCAGTCGGGTAACCTAACCAGTCGGTGCCCGCAAAATTTATTAAAGCGCCATCTTATATTTTCGAACCGCCTGTCAAAATAAATAAATTTGTCGACGTGGAGCGCTCGGCCAACACACACACAATGTCTTCCAAAAATGATGTGCTCTCATTCTGATGAGAGAAGAGACATGATCGAGTCAGACGAAGTGCTAAATAGGGCAGTCACTTCTGAACCTCAAAAGCCGCGTTCGGTTCGCTCGGAGTCCCACCTTCAGTGCCATGGCCTTTTCTCGACGTATGCTCGATTTTGGTGGTATTTTGGCCAACAATTCGTTCTTGGCGAGGACCAGCTCATACTCATCGTATAACCCTCTTGTGAGCGCGCCACCGAACGGTCGATGTGCCCTTTGCTTGTAGTATCTGAGCAACTTTCGATGGCCAATCACGCTGTTGTCAGCAGACGATACAAGTTCTCCAAATTTATTCTCTCGAAATACAGCCAACTTACCTGTCCTTTCGTTGTACTCTTCAAAGTCGTAAAACGGCGCATACTCCTCCTCATCCTCTTCGGTATCGAAGGGAATCTGACCGTGAGAAAGTTCATCCATGTGTTGCTGAACGGCTTCTATGGTGCCAAAATTCCTGCTGCGCATATTGCACTTTAAGCAGATAAGACCAATGGCGATTTTCTCACCCAAATACTTCACAAGTCCCTCCAGATCCACAAGGCTGCTACGATACGGAATGTAGAAACCATGGTCGAATTCCATGTGTTTCAAATTTCTGTGTGTAAAAATAGGCCTGTTAATAACCTTCTCTCCAACACAATGGTTCTCTGAAAAACGCATTAAAAAAAAGAGGCCGATGTCTCTTGATTTAGTTGTTTTACGCACAAATCAAACGAGGCGAAGCGTAACCGACAGAAAAGGCAATCCTCTAAAGACAAGGCTGGAAAAAATTTTTTACGATACTCGTAGATCTCTTCTTGTGGCATTGTCTCAAGTTGTTCGTTTGAAAGATGGACAGTCCTCAGTCTCGGCCTGTAGGTGGCACCTTGTGGACTGTCCGGCGTATCTTTTTTTACCCTGGACGGCTGGGATTCCAAGCTGTGTTTTTTGCTAGACAGATGTTGTTGGTGTTGTTTTTTTGAATGAAATCGCTTTCTAGGAGAAGACAGCGGTGAGTGCCTTCGAAATCCCATCAGGAAAATAGGCGTTTGCGTAGATTTGGATACGTACTGGCATGTAGTACACTTAAGACAAACTTTGTCCACATTATTGCTGTTGTTTTTGGCTTCGAGTGCTGTGTGTATGTGTGTGTGATAGAGTTAAAAAAAATACGAGGGCACAAGAGAAGCAGAGTGGATGTGGTTAGAGACAGTGCGAAAGGATTCCAGACCCCACTGTATCAGTAGCTGCTTTTCACGTCGTCGTCGATGTGCGCGGTTATTTTTCATACCCTTAGCCTTCAATTCAAAGATTTCTAGCGTAATTGGACTCAATTGCGCTACTCTTCTTCTAAGGTTAAAACAATGAAAGTCTGATATATAATGCGCGCGTTGTTCGGCGGTAGTTTGAAATACCAGGCGACATGTCAAACAGGTAAATTTAGATGAGTTGTTACTACGCGACACAATCATCATTCATAGTCGTTTGTGAGACTGACTGCTTAAAACAAAAAAAATAATAATAACCAAAAAAATCCCATAATTTTTTATTATTAACACTCTATATAAATCAAAAGATTGGATGAATCGTTTAACAAGTTCTCGGCTTTACCGCTTAGAGTCTTTGTGTAGTATCTGTTCTAGAAAGTGTAACAACTTTCTGTTCGAAAATATTTCGAACTGATTGTTACTCTAATTTTTTTAGAGGGGCACGAATTAAACTGAGGCTTGCTTCAGCTTCATGCTTAGATTGTCTTGATTTGCACTATCATCATGTACAGTCACCTCAAATAATTTAAAAAGAAAAATATGAAAAATTAAAGTCGTGCCTAGGATATAGAGACTGGTGCCACCGCCCTCTCTTGTGCCTTTTGGTGATGATGACACTACTAGGTTGGACTTGACTTATGGAAGAGCGCGTTCTTTCCTTTCTCGTGGGGTCAAGAGAGGGGCAGTTCCCATACGTAATGGGTGTGTGTGTAATGATGTTACACACACATAATCGATGTGTACACAATTTCAGTTTATTTGCTGCATACAGAATGGTGATTTCAGTCGTCGTCGAATGCGGCGTCGTCTAGAAGTTGGAGCGTGCTCTCGGCTTTGGCCTCGGTGATGCCCGTGAGTTGCTCAAGGATAGATGGATCTTTGAACACGCTGAACAGAAATTGGTGTTTGTTTTCCAGATAGGCCTGAACCACGTTCAAACTGCAAGCTACACAGTTCTTGTATTGGTATTCACAGATGTTCAGGTTGACAAAGTGGCTTAAGAACATGCGGATTTGATGAGGTAGGATGCCCAGAGTCGTGGATGTTTCCGATCCTATTTCTATGTTCGCGTCGACTGGCGCGTTTTCGCGCAAGGGATGATGGAGCATATTGATGAGGAGCTCGACAGCGAGGCCAGAGGCAATCATGGAGAGTCCGGGACGAGTGGTCGTGCATTGTTGGTCCAGTGAGCGACTGGTGAAAGAGTTTTGAGGTGCGATGACGTCGTTACAAAAGTAGCATCCCAAAATTTTATCTTTCTGTCGATCATCGCCTACTGATGATGATGCGGTACCGTGTCGCATGACCAACAGATTGTCGAATCCGAGCGCGACGGTGATGGCGGGCTTTCGCTTGACAGTGCAAATGACGGTTGGCAGCCACCTTGCTTCTCTAGAGTCCAACATAAAGAACGAAAAGTCGTGGTCTTCGATCAGCTGCTCGAGAAGATGGATGTCTTTTTTCACTTGGGGCACTTGGTCGTCATCGAAAAGGTGTCCGGGCATGGGGATGGTCAGTTTGATGCTCTGTACGCGCGCACTCGGACAAATTTCTGTGATTCTTTTTGCCGCGATAGTCACCTTGTCGACATTGTTCAGTAGGCTGTCTTCGAATGTATACAGAGATTGGCGAACTGGATTGGAGAGCGAGATTGATCCATTGTCCACCAGGGTGATGTCTCGAATGCCCCACGCTATCAGGTTCCTGGCCACGTTGCATCCTAATGTTCCCGCACCGAGCAGCAGACACTTTGTCTTCTTGATCGTTTCCAAGTCCAAAGTTGGAACGAATCTCCATCGCATGAGTTTCAAGTTAAGTTCTGCCGCTTGTTCGGCTAGTTTCTTCTTATCCATGATCGCTTCCAGATTGAGGACTTTGGGCGTCACCTTGTTATCAGCGTCTCTTTCCCACCCAGTGACTTTGATCTCCTCTTTCATCGGAACACTTTCCGCGAAGCGAATCGTCAGCACGTTCGAAGATTGAATCTGGTGAAAATCGACGCTGTTTGTGCGATACTGTATAATGTCCACTTGTTTGGGCATCCATTTGCACTGTATCGCCATCAACACGTTCCGGAGGATCCAATTAGCAATGGACGGCTGACTGTTGGCCACCACCACCAACATCGTGTGGTCAGGATCGAAAAAAGTCTGCCAGTGGGATAGATCGGCCGTCTGAATTGTATCCATCGTTCCTCCTACTCGCTTGGCCAGAAAAATACCACTGGCGCGTTCCAGTATGATTTTACTGCATGCCGACTCGAACACATCAATCTGGTGAGCATCCAAGTGGTCCAAAATACTCGACTGTGCCTCGATGAGGAACGGCGTGGGGGAACAAAGCGCAGGAAATGCAAGCCGATAGTAGAAGATGTGTTTTTTCAAATCGGCGAACGTGATCAAGAGGAAAGACGGCAATTCCTCGAATTCCTTACCAGCTTCCAGCTCTGCCCAAAACTTGGTACGCAAATCAATAAATAGAGAAAAGGAGGAGGAGGAGGCGCAAGTGGGAAAGGTCATACTCTATACGAAAACTCTCTCCACTTTATTATGGGATGGAGGAATAGCACCTACACGCTGAGTCCACTCATCTAAACACACGCTCAAATCCATATTCTTAAAGGCATGTAGTGTGTTGGTATTGTACAATTCACCTTTGGCAAGAACGTGCCATGCTGGGGGTCTACACACACACACACACACACATAAACCAACCGACGTTAAACATGTGCGTACAACGCGCGCATTATGTGTATGTGTGCACGGATGTTCTCTTTTTCAGCGCGAAAATGCTGTGTGTGTGAACTCTCCCAAAGGGGGGGCTCTCCTCTACACGGCGGTACGGCCATTGTGTGCATACTTGAAGTTCTCTCCAAACGCAAAAGCATTTATTTGAAGTCGAGATGGTTGCTTGACATTGGATCCTACTTTGTAAAAACCGTAAATAGGTACGGCAGATTCAGAAAGCTTCATGACTTCCAACTTTCTTCGCGCGAGTTCGAACCAAAATCCTACATCGATGGAACTGCACCAGGACTGAAACTTGAGAGCTTGCTTTGAAGTCTCCGGCATTTCTCGTGCAAAACTGTTTCGACGCACTTTGTACTCGTTTTTTTTGTTTTTTTTTGTTCTTTCGCGTTTTGTACCATCTCTAACACAGCTTCCCACTCGACTTCCGTGTGGCACACAAAACTGTTTTCAAACCTGTCTTTGATTTTGAAAAGACCAGACTCTTCTAAGACCCGCTTACTTCAATTTTCCGCCAATTCGCTCAGACTGCGCGCCATCTACATATAATCGCGAGGGTTTTACAAATTCCTGAATATGAGTAGCAGCCATCATCACAGCCAGTCTGAAGCTATTTTCGGTAAAACAGCATCTGCTTCAGGCATACCCACTTCGAATGCGAACCCTCAAGCAACGAAGAGTCGCTCTCACTTTTACTTCGCTGCAACGTCCTTGACGAACAAACCGGTATCTGCTTGTTAGACAAAAACTGGCAGTGGCCACTGCGAGCCTCTCCTCACGACATATCGAAAATGGTGCTGTCTTTTAAGCAAATATCTGGACAGCTGGGATATAAGGACAAAGGTACTTCTTTTGTATGTGCGCGCAAGTGTCGAGCGTCAGTCTTGTGTTGCGTCAGAGAGAAAGAGAGAGAGAGAGAGAGAGAAAAAAAAACCATATCAAAAATGGAGCGTTCGTGTGTGTGTTTATATTGACAACACTCTATTCAGACGTCAGGCAGGTCATCTTTGGAGCAAAATGGCACGACAATGCTCGAATTCTATCCTCTAGAAGGAGGCAGGTACGAAAATGAGTTTTCGGTTTCGACAAACAGCTTTGAGTTGAGAGATCGGTCATATG